>JAPYZJ010006150.1:0-20288 GCA_030522765.1 Ophioninae sp. B BG-2022a | reverse complement strand
CCCTCCGAGAAAAGTAAAAAAAAAAACGAGAAGCGCCCCTCCCGAAGAACTCGCCGAGTGGCTCGGCGTCGAGGAGTGATCTTCCTAGTCAATCTCGTGATCGAAAAGTGTATTTGTGTATGTGTGTGTGTGTTTCCGTGCGCGAAGTAATAGCTGCGCAGGAACTAAGTCTTGGAAAGCTAAGGGTGGAAAATCCACGATCGAGAGAATACGAGGATAGGTAGTAGGGTCCTAATGAAGGTTTAGGTAGAAATGAAAATTGGCGGGTCAGAGGGACAGTCTTGACGGGGTTACGCAAGGTTCTCGAGGGAGCGAGGGGGTTGAGGTGGAACCAGAGGGATGAAGGATCAGACGGTTGGTTAGTGTAGAAGAAGGCAAACGATGATTACTGACTTTCCAAGGTTTTCAACATTTCATGCCCACATGTACGGAATCGTCCATTTCCATTGGATCCATAAACCGAAAGTTCGTCGTCTTTCGTTTCCACCCCTGTAACTTGCTGGGGTTGAAAATCTCGATGAGCAGTAATGTCGGAGGAAAAGTTCCTTGTTTCGTTCCCACTGTTACAATTTCTGGGGACATCTTTATTTACCGTCCTTTTCTAAGGCTTCCTCTGTCCCTACTCACTTTAGGGGTGGCCGGGGGTTGATTTCGCGGGGGTTGCTTGCTATCCGAGAAAGCGCCGAAGGGCGATTCCACGCTTCCAACGAACGCTTTGTTACTTTCGTTTGTGGACGATTAAGGGATGTGCGTGTGGGGTTCCTTGTATCAGCGAGGGTTGACTGCGCCTCGTAAATCCACGCTTTTCGGGAGGGGTAGTATTGGGGGATGGAAAAAGCGCTGGTGGAGGTATCGAGAGCCAAGGATCCTCGGATAAAATTCATTTGCCAACGTTGAGCGATGTCTTGATGTAGCTAACTCTTCAGTTTGGGGTTTTTTTTTTGGGTTTGTTTCGATTGCTGGGTTGTTTGGGTTCGAAAAGTTGCCTAAAAGAGGAGTTTAGGAATTTGTAGGGTTTTCCATGTTTTTTTCTATCCGTTTTTAACTAAAATCCAATTTGATGACTCATCTTTGTCCACCTGCCAGGGTATTGGAATGGAAATCGTTGTTGAAACGTAACAGCCTTTTGTAGTGATATTAGGTAAGAGTTTGTTAGGGTTGGTCATCGTTGGTTATATCAAGACCCCATGTCAAGTCCACCCCAAAAATCCAAACTTGTTTGTCGTCGTACGTGGCGCTTGTCGGATTGATAGAAGCATCTAGGGAATAAAGGATCGCAAACAGAGATAGCGTTTAGCAATGATAGCGCGGTTGAGAGATGGATGGGAGTCCGATGGAAGTTTCAGCTCGGTGGTGAATAAGGACGTGGAAAGAAACATTGCTAAGGCGACTGTGACGTATGCCAGCCACCCCTGCGCTGAATATCACGACCAATCGGATCATATGTCCCCAATGGGGACGTTTGCATACACAGGCCTATCGGGTGTCTCAAAGGGATCTTGAGGAAACAGCCGCAAAGGAGTCCCCGCGGTTTCCCTCTTTTTTTTTTCTTTCCCGTTGTCCATGCTTACACATCTATCCCAAAATACGGATATACCGATTCAGTACTGATGCTAAACTACTGCATGATCAACCGTGTGTCAGCTTACCGTTAGATTGGATTCTTTCACTTTTGGAATCGTGAAAAAGATTGATGATTGAATTTTATGAAAGAGTGTTTGGGTCATTGGATTTTCTTCAATGTGGAACTGTCGAAAGTTGGATCATTAGATTTTCTTCAATGTGGAACTGTCGAAAGTTGGATCATGAATGAGTGTTCGATCAGGGTCTGTTTGGTTGCATTTCAATCAAATGTTGATCCCTAATCAACATTCCTAGGTTCGGTTCATTAGTGCTCCCTATCAAGCTTCCATTTTGCGAAATTCTCTAAGTAGTCATCTGACTACCAACCGGATGATGTTCCGGTCCGGTGTCCCGGGTAGGAAACCCGAACTTCGAATGACCAGAAGGCTCAAAATTTCGAATTTGAATATACCAAAACTACAAATTTCGCTAAATTTCGGATTTGTTTAGGTTTGTTTAAAATGAAGGGTTCAAAATCAAACTAACGAACCCAAACAAACCCAAACAAGTTTCCTAAACCTTTACAAAATTTATCGTTTAGTCTATAAAAATTCGGAATTTTGAGCTTTCTGATCAATGGAAGTTTGTGTTTCCTACTCAGCCTCTCCAGTCCATTCTCAATACACCCAGATCTTCGTTCCTCCATTCTTGCCCCCATCAGGTGGCTATTGGGTCTTTCTTGTCGGAAGTTAAAACCGGAAGTGTAATTGCAATCTTAATTCCCAGAAGCAAGTAAATTCAAAATGTGGAAAGGATCAAGAGTATGCGTTGATGACGAGTTAGTCTCCTCGGCGTTGACAAGCTCGGCGAGTGTTTCGTCGGGACGTCGAGGTTGAAAGTCCACGAGTGGATGATCCTCGAGTTTCTTCGGTGTGTCCTTCCGGCGTGGCGACCTCGGCGTTGATCGGCGCCGTATTCCCGCGCCTCCCCGTTGTTGTTACGTCGGTCACCGCTGCGCCTCTCTACCGATAGTGGAGCGCAGAGCCACTATAGACGAGTACTGTGGGGGGTTGTCGTGCGGTGGTGGCAAGCATGGCTGCAGGCCAGTCGTAGGATGGTGAGAGGGAAGGGTACGGAGAATAGTAGAGCGCCTAACGATGATAGTGGAACGGCAGCTGGAGAGAGATAGCGAGAGAAAGAGACAGAGAGAGAAAAAGGGGGGGGGGGGGAGTGAGAGAAGGGCGCGCGCACGCCGCGTTGTTGAACGACCGGAGAGTCCTGTGAGGCGATCGTGCTCTGCGCCGATGCGTGCGGCCACCAGTTCCCTAAAAGCCATCAAAGGATACTCCAAATAAGATTGTCAGCCATCCAGAGGAGATTCGTCATCAGCACGAGTGTCCTTTGGGGCCTGATTGAATAGATGGCTGGAAATGCGAATTTGTGATTGATAGTGATAGGTGGATGGTGATCCGTTTGAGAGTGGTGGCGAATGGTGTCGACTGGTGCTGCGGCGTCCGCCGCCGTTCTCACCACCTCCCAGTTAACCAACCTCGCTTTATACGATGATGGTGTAGCTAGGCTGAAGCTGTCGTAACGGCCGTATTGGGTGGAGAGTCGCCCCCGCATTCGCGCTTGGTCTCTCTCTCCCAAAGTCCGTCTGTCTGTTTCTCTCTTTCTCTGTATCTGTCTGCACATCACTTTAGCCTCCTCCTCATTCTTCTAGGTCGAGGCTTGGTCTACCGGCGCACGCTTGATGTCCAGCCTCGTTCGCGCCGTTATTAAAATCCTTCCCGAAATCATTCCAAATATCCTTTCTTTACAGAAACGCAAAGCTGGACGGGGTAACGCGTATGCACGGCTCCGTAACGTTGGAACTTGTGGAAGTTGGTTGTACGATGTGGCTGGTCCGTAGAAAAGTGTGATCGCCGACGAGTGTTAGGTTTAAGGGGAACGAGTCGTGTGGTGATATTGGGATCATACGAAAGTGGTTCAGGGTGTAACGGCTTCGACGTTTCGGGTGGTAAGAGTCGGAGATTATGGGTATCCGAAAGTATTCGCGAGTGAGAACGGTTGAGAGGGCAAAGACAGTGAGTGAGGGGTGCGTCGATGGTTTTTGAGACACCGGGTGTCTCAAACGGAGAGTTCGATACGTCGGGGTTCGGGAGGTCCTGTTCGAAGACCCTGATAGATAGGAGACCGAGTGGTGCTGTTGGTGTTGGTGGTGGAGAGCGTGAAGGCAAGTGGTGGTTGAAAGCAGTGACACAGGGTGTACAAAGTGGAAGCGCGATCAATTGGTCAAGGGTGTTAGAGCTGCAGGGCCGGCCGTGATAAAGCGGACGTGCCTGCAGCCAAGTGAGAGAGAGCAAGAGAGGTGTGGGCGCACGGAGGGGGCGCGCGTTCAGCATGCAGCATGAACCAGGGTGCTTCGCAGGCCTGCCGCTGGGAGCTCGCGACGAGACTGGTCAGGGTGTGCTGCGAGCCCGCCGTCATCCGTGTACCAACAAACACCTTCAATATCATTGTCGTCATCATCATCGGCAGCAGCCTCAAGGAGAGGAAAAGGAGGAGAAGCGATTGGAAGCTGTGCAGGATTATCATCGTTGGTGGCAGCCTGGGGAATTGCCAGAAGCCGTGCACAGGAAGGAAGACAGAGAAATTGGTCCGATTGATCAACATCCACAGAAGCAGCATCAGGGGTTCGGAGGACAGGTCATCCGCGGCAGATTGGTCGCCAGGTCGATCGCGGAAGTTGTCGAGAGCTGCGGGCCCAATCGGCAAGCGAGAATCTCAAGGCCTTGTCCCGATCGATCGGTGGAGAAGAACGGTCGTGCCGAAAAGCATCAGGAGAAAGAACATCTCAGTTCTCTTTCCGTTGGAAACGTACACTCGAGGAAGAAGCGGGAGGCCGACAAGGAGAACGAAGGTCGGAAGCATTTTATACCCGAGGTGCAAGGGCCTCTCCGACGTCTGGCCCGGAGTGGAGAAGAAGCGAGGACGGAAGAGAAAGAAGCGAAAGAAAGTTTCGGGTGCCCGAAGAGTTATCGGTACCCGTTGCTGTCCGATCTCGCGGTTTCGGCTCACTCGTCAACCGCGAGTATACCGATCGATCGGTTCCCGCCGATATATCGAGAAACAAAGCCGAATTTCCTTATTTCGAGGTTCCCGTTCCAGGGGAACCATTAGGGGTTCCCCGGAGCACTGCACCGGCACCGTCATCATCAGGTTCCTGGCCGAAGGGCCCGGGACGAGTACCCGCGGGGCTGACTCCCTCGGGAAGATACGCGCCGGCGGGCGAGTCGGGCGACCAACCGCTGCAAGGATCTTCCTTGGGGCTAAGGGAACCGCGGAGAACACTTCCATCGGAGTATCCAGGGTGGAGTGGCGACGGCCCGATAACCTCACGTTTGGTCAAACTCGACGAAAAGTCGATCGGGCATTTACGGTCTTGTCGATCGTTGCGGTTATCGGTGATTCGTCGAGATCGGCGATTCCGTCCAGGATCGGGGTGGGTCGCGAGCTCCCCGCGACTGTATCATCCCCGGTGTCGTTGTCGTTGTCGTCCTCGTGCACGAAACCGAGGAGAATACTCGGATCCTCGTGGCAGCGATGCTGTACTACCCGCGGCGCGGAGGAGCACGCGAACTCGAGTCCTCACCGGGGTCGCGTCCTCGATCGGTCCGCGTCGCAGCGACAACAGGACGAACCTGGCCACACCGTCCAAGAGACTCGTCCGACGGTTCGACGGCGCGACGCGGTGGTCACGTGGTATCACCCGGTGGCTCTCGTCATCGCCCGGAAAGATCGAGGAAAAAGAGGCGACGCGGCGCGAGGAAACGGACGAAGAGAAACGTGGAAGGAAGCCCTCGCGGAAGGAGAAAGAGCCCCGACGAGGTCACGGGGAGAAGCTTAGATACGCCGTTAAAGTCGGGCCGATGCAAAGCGAGGAGGAAGATAAACAACTCCTCGTGGAATCAACATCATCCGAGACGAGGAGGTCGTTTCCATCGAGGTGTCATCTTTCGCGATCGGCCTCCTCGTCGCTCGAACGATCCTGCAACCGGCGATCCGATGGCCGATCACCCAATGACCTTGAGTCCACCCCCGGACTCGTTCGCAACACTGCCTTTAGCGTTGAATCAGCCGAGTACCAACGTGAACCAACGGTTCCCCAAGCGACGAGAGACCGTTTACATTTCGGCGACCGATCGCCGATCCCGACGGAAAAGCACAAGGATCGACCAGGAGCGGCGAAATTGCCCGGCCTATGTTCGAGATCCCCTAACCTTGAGGTACCTCGCGCCAATGGGCTCCGTTCTCACGGAAGGAATTTGGAGAACGACGGTACCGTTCGTCGCGCTTTCTGCCCCGACGGCCACGCCCCCGTTGTCCGTTTCACGAGCTTCGACCTTCGCCTTTCGCCGGAGGACGCGCCTGATAACACTGCCTTTAACGACGATGACTACGAGAACAATGAGGACAACGATGATGACAGCAACGAGGAGAATTACGGCAGGGTATACGATCGTACCGATCCCAATGGTGACTGCTGTAAGCTTACCAAATTATCACCCAGAGTGCAAACGTCGAGAAAAAGACGTTTCGCCCAAGATGCTCGTAGCCGAGGGAAAACATGGCGGCTACCGAGAGCGGAGGTTTGCTCGGATCCGTCAGATCAGAGAATCGTCGATACGAACGCTTGCCTCGATGTTCCGGGTGGCCGATTATTCGCGATTCTTCGTAAGGCCGGATCCCGAAGAAACACCAGTAACGCGAAATCGGCCACGAAGAACGCGTTGTTATTTTCACGGAGGAACAATTCCCCGATGCCGATCACCGAGAATAGCCAGGATTCTCGTGAATTCGGCAGCAGCACGGACGACCGTGAGAAATGGCGAAAGCCGAGACGACGTCGTCGAAGAAAATGGCGTGAAAACGGGGAGGCCGAAGAGAAGCGATGGATCGACGGCACGAATTTTTATGAGGACGATCGGCAAGGGGATAAAAGAGAGGCTGACAAAAAGAGCAACGATGAGGAACACGAGGATGAAACGTTGGACGAGGATCACGAGGACGCGAGGGGTTCCAAGCTCGGGGAGGATAACACTGCCCGTTTCGAGGAGCCGATCGGCAAGCTCGGAAGACGCAGGCGAAGAAGAGGAAGAAGAAGGACGAGACGGGAAACGATCAGGATTGACGAAACGATCGACGTCGTATCGAAAAATTCATGGCCGTCAACGTCCAATCTTCGTATACCATCGAGAGATGGAAAAAAGGTCAACAGGTCGAAAATCGGCTACAAAGGAACCTACGGACTGTTACTCGTGCTGTATCTTCTCGCTTCGCCGATTTTATGCTACGCCGAAAAATCGGCGGTTACGCCGATCGCCCTTGCCCAAAAGTCACCACTCACACACGGCAACAATTTTACCGGTCGGAATTCGTCGGCCCAAAAGAAATTACGGGATGGTATTATAGGTGGTGAGGATGAAGACGGCGACAAGACGAAGGCACATCCCTACAACGAATACAGCTGGGAGGTTAATCAGATAAATCCTTGGTTGTCGGCATGCGACCTGGCCGGTCCGGCGCCTGCCGATCTTCAGGGTAGCTGCGGCCCTCCCGAAGTACCCAAGAACTGTCCGTTGAGGTGCCCCACCAAACATCACGGTGAACCGAACGGCCCGTTCACCGAAGTCATCCAACATCTCAACGATAACGGGAGGAGGACCGACGATCGGATCGGTAATGATGCTGATGCCGATCGTCGCCGATCGTCAACGGTCGCCGATAAATCGACTAATAATAAAGACGATGACAGGAACAAGAGGACGGGGGAGACCGTTCGGGCTCCGGAACAGTGCCTTTTTTACCTCGAGGCGTCCCACAAATGGGACATCTGCCGGGATAATTTCGGTCGTGGCAGTTCGTTAAGTTTTTCAAATATCCGGGAGAATCGGTATCGGTACATTAGTGGCTTGCGTATGCGTCATTGCTGCGATCACGCGGTCGTTAACGCGTTGGCCCCTGGCAAGGGCGGACCCCTCGAGGACGTCCTCAATGGTGGTCAGAGATGCTCCGAAGCGTTGGAAAAACTCCTCGCCGTTGATGCCCTCGCCGCTCGGCTACACTGCGAGTTCGAGGAGGTACTGGCACGCTACGACTGCGGTCAGTCCTACTCGGTCATCCACAACTGCACCCACTGCAAGGTAAATACCACTTTTATCGCTACAACCATTTTAATCAACCTTCTTCCTTAATTAGGGGTGGGATAGGAAACGCGAACTTCGAATTACCAGAAAGCTCAAAATTTCCCATTTCAATATTTCGAAACTACAAATTTTTTTAAGGTTTACGAAATTTGTTTGGGGTTGTTTGGGTTCGTTAGTTTGATTTTAAATCCTTGATTTTAAACAAACCTAAACACAAAAATTTACGAAATTTGTAGTTTCGGTATATTGAAATTCGGAATTTTGAGACGTTTCGTGGATTATTTGTCCAAATTCGTCCCAGTTTTTTTTTATTTCAAAATACTAATATTGAGATACATTGTAGGAACTGGAATCAATCGAATATTATCGATTCAAATAAATCGAACATTTCGATTAGATACTATAAATATTAATTTAAAAATAATAAAAATTGCCGCTTCGTAGAATTAAAGAAAAAAACACCAGGGTTTTAAAATTGACATTCTTTTTTAAGTTATGTTTCCAATGTTTATGGATGATAAGAAATAATAATTGAGTAAAAATGAACTTATGTTTCGAAGTGAAAAAACCTAACCGAATATATTCTGTCAAAGTTTTCGGGGAGTTGGTCAAGTGGTTTTCCAAATGTTCTAGAGATGAGCTTTGAGAAGTGTCTTTCGAGATGATCGCGGTTTAAGTTTGGGAAGGAAATGGCCTCGGTAGCTCGGTTCAGTAAATCGCCCTATTTTTGTACAATTTTTCGAATATAAGCAAAATTGTACGTAAAACAATATTCTTAAAACTTTGAACCAAAAAAAAGTGAACAAATATTTTTATCCGAATGTGCTCCCTAATTGTTCATAATAATTTCGTCATTATTGATAAGTACTTTTCCTCTCGTTCTCATGATTTGGTTAATAAATTTACCAAAATTTGGACACATTCAAATTCATGTTTCCAAATATATAAATATGAACAATTTTTGTCTCGTTTTTATTTATATACAAAAAAAATAAGAATATCTTTTTCAAATTTGAATAATTTGACCAAAACGAAAGCTGTCACAGTTGTTTTTCATTCGGTGAGATGTATATACATGTACACCCATATATATACGATACATATGACGTAAATATACTTTCCTGAATGAGGGTGGGAAAATGTATTGAAAAAAAAATTTAGGCCACGTTCTTAACGCGGCCGTTCGTATTTTCAAATATTTATCGTCTTCCACCAATCTCGTGTGCTCCGTGATCGATCCGAGATTTGCGAACGTGCAAATTCACACGGATAAAGTGTTTTATGCCCGGGAGACAAAATGTCCCGGATATAAAGGTGGACAGGGTGACAGGTTTTTTTTCGGACGAGATGAATATAATATTTAACGGTTTACCATCGTTTCGTTAGATAACTAGTAACCTATTTTTGCTGTGTGCAAAAAAAAACGAAAATTATTAAAAAGGATAATCAAGATTGAATTTCGAGTTTAGCAGATCGAAGAAAATTTAATTTCCAAGTGAAAAACTCAAAAAACACTTATTTTACATTAAATAAAATTTGTCCACATTAAAATCCATTTTTGCTTACTTTTTTCCGACAGTCAAGATAAACAAAAAAAAATTCCAGTTTCCTATTTGAAATTAAATTATCTTTATGCTGCTGTACTCACAATAAACTTTTCACTTTTTACTAAAATGCTCCATTTTCTTCTGATACACGATCGTCATTCAAAAAATACGTGATATTTTTGCTTTTCAAGGGATTTCGAAAACCGAACGAAAGTCGTATTTTTCCCAGTCGAAAAATTGCCACGAGATGCTTAAAAAAATATATAGAGAAAACGGGACGTCACTCTTGGCTTGGCGAACGTTTTATACCTCTCTCTTTGTCTTTGGCTCGCTGTCTGATCGAAAACGGATTGTCACTACTTATACGCTTCCAGGACGTTTTCCAAGTCACTCACGTGCCAAGACAAATGGTCCATAGCAGTGTCTCGATGTACCGGAACGGCATAAAAGCCGTCTGACGTGCACGTGCTACTGTTATTTTCGAACCCCCTCCCCACTTTTACGTCACCCCCCTTTTCTACTTTCCTCCAGCCGCCTTATTATTTTTTTACCTTCGCGAGCTGTCTTTTCTTTTTTCGTCAACTCTTCTGGATTGCACTCGGGATACTTCTCCATCATCCTCGGATAATCCAAATACCCAGCGGGCGATACCTCGAGGTGTCTACGAGAGATGGATTTTTCCGTTTAACAAAAATATCGGAAAGATGGATATAAAAATAGAAAAATCTTTCGTTCGGAGAAGGGGGGGGGGGGCTGATCGAGAAGCAGAGAAGAGCAGGGGAGAGTTAGGGTTGAGTTTGGAAACGTCAATGTACATCTTGGCCAGTAAGACAATCCGAAATGGCCGTGACCCAAACGAAACCAAAAGAACCCAAACAAACCCAAACACGTCCGGAAGAACGGAAAGGAAGAGCTTTAGAGTGATATTTTGGAGTTGGTGAAAGAAAACAGTCAATGAACATGAGCCTGGACAAACCCAAACGAACCCAAACCCACCCGGAAAAAACGAAAACTAAGAACGAAAGGGTTGATAGAGGGGTTTGTGCAAGAAATAAATAAACGAACGAAGCGAATTCGCACGAAGTTGAACAAACCCAAACAAACCCAAACACGTCCGGAAGAACGGAAAGGAAGAGCTTTAGAGTGATATTTTGGAGTTGGTGAAAGAAAAGAGTCAATGAACATTCGATGGCAATCCATGAGCCTGGACAAACCCAAACGAACCCAAACCCACCCGGAAAAAACGAAAACTAAGAACGAAAGGGTTGATAGAGGGGTTTGTGCAAGAAATAAATAACCAAAACGAATTCGCACAAAGTTAAACAAATCCAAACGAACCCAAACACAGCTGGAAGAACTGAGATGCATAGGGGTTGTTACAGTATTGTTTAGGGGTTGCTGTAGAAAAGTAACTGCTAGAAATACCCAGAACTTTGCCCTTCATCACGCTAAGAAAAAAAACGTCTTAAATATACGCCGGATACCCTTTGAAAAGCTCGTATATTCACTTTTTCGCACACAGACCCCAATATCCGAGGTCCCTTAGCAGCCTTAAAGGTAGAATGCTGCGCGTGATAAAAATCTTGGCTGGGCTATTTATCGAGGCGACCGGGTCAAATTGATGTCACGTTAAAACTGTTCTCGATCGGGTTACGCGGGCAACTTGCGCAACCGACCCCCTAGTGGAGGGGGTTGAAGGGTTGGAAGTAAGGTGTTCACCCTCCAGGAAGAAACTGTCGTGGGAGCGTCTGAGTAATGGCAGGAGTTGGAGGAATCGAGAAGCCAAGAAGATGACTCGTAGGGGATGATGAATCTAGGGGCGGTGGTGGGGAGGGGGTGTCTTAGCAAAGGGTTGCAGTCTTGATGAAGCAGGCAAGTGGAAGGTTGCTATAATCCCAACCTGGTTCGCGATAGGTCATCAACCAGGGATGTCCTTAATTGAGATCATCTTGCCGCAAATAATTGCATTGCACCTATCTATCGATCTAACAACCCCCCTAACCCAAACCCTGTCATCTAAAACCCCCGTTCATCCCCAACGCACCAACGACCTCAACAGCCTTCGTCTCGTCCTTCATCTTTGCGTGAGTACCGTGATCAACGGTTCGACCCTATCCACTTCTCCTTCAGGCACTCCCTTAAGTACCCCCCCCCCCCCGAGTTACCGCGAGTATTATCAGGTATCGCTTTTGTGGAGCCGAGACCCGTTTTTTCTTTCTCCTCTTTTTCACACCGTATTGGATGACTGAGTTACCGGTAACTCCAGTCATGATTAACTGTACCTGGAACGGTAAATGATCATTTTACAGCCAGCTGGGGTCACATCTGTAGATGGAGCCTGATTTCACACGCTGGTTTCTTTCGATGTCATTCCAGGATTCAGGGATTATGTAGGTTTCAGGTATAAACCTGGTATTACCTAAGGTTGGTTGGTTAACCGGATAAGAAAGATATGATGGATTCGGGTAGGATTGGTATTGGGTTCGATGTGATTCTAGGTATGGTTGGAACTTGGTATGTCATGAGCTCTAGGCATGGCGTCGTTTCAGGTTCAGTATGTATTCATCATTTTTTATATAAATTATGAAACTGCGAACCTAAATAAACCCAAACAAACTCTCTCTTTCCCTACCATTAATTAATAATTAATTATTACTTAATTGTAGAAATCATGGAACCATGATTTATATAATACTGGGTGTGATATGGAACTGGATATGTCAGGCATGACGCAGTTTCAGGTTCAGTATGGTTCGATAATTTATTATATAAATTATGGAACCGCGAACCCAAAAAAACCCAAACAAACTCTCTTCCTCCCTGCTATTAATTAATCAAATACCATTAAATTAATTAAAAAAATCATGGATCCACGATTTATATAATACTGGGTATGATATGGGTACAACCCAACCAAACCCAAACAAACTCTTTCTCTCTACCATTAATTAATTAAATAACCATTAAATCATTAAAAAAAAACATTTATCCATGATTTATATAATTCTGAGTATGATATGGCTACAACCTAAACAAACCCAAATACACACTCTCTCTGCCATTAATTAATCAAATACCATTAAATCAATAAAAAGAATCATGGACCCATGATTTATATAATACTGGCTATGATATTTATCCAAAATCGTTGACTGTCAAATACTCCATGATTCCAGAGCTGTCACGATTCCCTTAACTATCGGCGCCACGTACTACGTTGTTTTCAGTGACAGCCGGTGTTACATACATCAAGATTCCACGTACGACTAGCTTTCCAAGACTTTGTGATTTCCAGTACTATCGGGACAAAATTCGCGTTGAGATCTCGGAGAAAAGGGCGTCCGAGTACGTCGAGGATAAGGAACAATTTCTACCTGTGGTTTTTATCGCTCCAACTACATTTTTTTTTTACCACCCCCAGGCTCCTTCTTCGTCTTCATCGCCGACCCAGCCTCGCTTACCTACCCCACTTTCGTATGTGCCCGCGGGGGGTGTTATTGCATCGCGACAGAGTCGACAGAAAAGACGCTCCAATTTCCAGCAAAGAAACAGTCTCTAGCAACGAACAGAAAGAGAGAGAGAGAGAGAGAGAGAAAATAGGGGGTAAGAAAAAAAGCTGAGCTTCCAACCCTCCCCCCTCCTCGGGCTTTTCCCAGCTATTTCCTAGTTCTCTTACGGAGGGTTGGAGGGGGTGAGCTAGGGTAAGGTTTGAACATGCCTCGAGGCTTGTCATTGCACGAGAAACCCTAATAGAAGTCTACGTGTGTGTACCTCGGTGTACGTCAACTTACTTGCAGGGGCAATGGAGTTTCGAGGGGTAGTTGCGTCCTCCAGGGGTAGGGATGACGATCCGGGGAAAGGGAGGGTTGTACATTCACCCCGTACATTTTATCGATGTTTCGGGTGATTCTGCGAAATAGCAAAGGGTTGGTAAGGGTGCGGAGGGCTGGTGGCGTCGCGAGGGTACGGAGGGATGAAAATTTCTAAGAAAAATAAAACGGACACTCCCTGGGATGAGAGCCTTGGGGATAGAAATAGAGGAAAAAAAAAATAATGAAAAAGAAGAAAAAAAAAATAAATCCACAGAAAATGCTCGCGTGCACTCCGACACACCCTGAAACATCCCTCTGTACTCATCCCTACCACCCCTCTTTTACCATCCCGCATTTTCTTTCGCTACAAATGTCATAGACGTCTAGTTTTCTTTTCTTTTTTTTTTTTTGGTCTTCTTTTTCCATCTGTTTCTCTTCCTTGCCAACAAAGTTTCCCACAGCCTGTGCACCATTTGTACTCGCACGGGGGCGGGGGATTATAAGAATGGATGAAATATCCGAGAAGAAATATTTTTTTCGTTAATGAATACGAGAAAAAAATGAGAGGTACTAGTGAAGAGGTGATTTTCAATGGTAAAAGCTAATGAACGAAGATGATGTTTCCTCTCGCTTTTGGAATCGTCGAAGGGATGTTTTTTTTTTTGAATGGGCAAATTTCGAGAGACCAAAGAATTTTGCTTCATTAATATTGATTAGATAATCAATATTGAAATATCATAATCAATCAATCGTTATAATTAATTATTAAATTATGATTAATCATAATAATATTCAATTATCAATGTTGATTGAATAATTAGTATTTTTATTATTATAAATAATAGCACCAACAATATTTACGATATTCACGATCGTACTATTTTTTATACGATATTTTAAATAAATAAATAATAATGATTATTATTATTATTGTAAATATTGTTAGTGCTGTTATGAAAAAAAACACACAAATAAACTAAGAATTCATTACAATCTTGCGATAAAAAATATCCATCAGCGATGTTGTCAATCAACTCGCCCGATCGTTACGACTCGATAACATCGAACGAAACTTCATCTGAAAAATATCTTCGTTCCAATAAATGAAAATCGAGTAGAAAATGGCTTTTCGTTTTTTTTCTCTTCTCTTTCGATGCGGTAGGGTAAAGTTTTTTGTTTTTTTTTTTTATTTATCGTTTTTATTGCAAGTTTATTGTGCGGGAAAAGTGGAGTGTGAAAAAGGACTTCCGGTGAGGGATTGTGCCTCGTTTCTGGACCGTACGGAGATACATGACCCAAACTGGTGTTAACGAATCTACCCTTGCCCCCGGCCCTCTTCCCACTCGCCCCCTCACACCCTCACGAGGCTGCCGACTGTTCCTCTTGGTATTCCCCACGTGTAATTATTACGACCGCAGTTTCGAACTGTCTGCCACAGATGTGTCCTTCACTTTATGTTATCGCTCATGTTATGTACGTTCTCTCATATATATATATATACCTATATTTATGTACATATACATATATAAATTTACGTACGTGTGTTTCTACGTATACCTTTTATTTTTCATTTCGATTTATTAATTTTTTTCGATTTATTTCGGATACTCAAAATCCGGCAAGTTTTTTGCACTTAACGTTTCAATTTTTGAATTTTTCGAACGAAAAATGTAACCATTATTACTCTCGAAGTCAAATGAATTTTTTTTTAATTTTTAATCCAATGAAAAAAAAAGAAAAAATAATTTTTTTGAAAATTTGTACTGTAATGAAAAAAAAGAACACAATTTATTTATTTATCCAAGGGAGGAAAATGGCGTACGTTTTTATGAGAAGCTGAAAAAATGCTAATCATTTTCAAACTCGAATGAAATTGATTGAATCCGTATTGATGACGAATTAGATTGGTATTTGACGGATTAAAATGGAATTCATTATTGGTTTACTTAGGAATGAAACGGCATTGAATTAATGGAGTTCGAATTACAAACAGCGTCGAATTGACTTAGCTCGTGTTAAAACCGTGTCGTATCGATTCGTTTCGAATTGCCTCAATTCGATTCGAAATTTATCGATTTAATCCGAATTAACACCGTGGCAATTGATTCGATTAGGATTCAAATCCAATTCAATGGAATTAATTTGAATCGTAACGAAATTAATTTTGTTTCATTTAAATTGTGTTCATATTGAGTCGGCATTATTCTAATTGAGACGGAAATTATATTGGCTTTATTCGCATTGAGAAACTGTAAAATTGATTTAATTCGAATTTGTATTTTTAATTCGAATTAATATCGATACAAATTGATTTAATTAAAATTTGTATTTTTAACTTAAGTTAATATCGATACAAATTGATATCATACAAATGTTTATTTTTAACTCGAATTAATATTGAATCAAATTTATTTCATTCGAATTTTTATTTTTAATTCAAGATAAGATTGAATAAAATTCAGTTCACTCGAATTTTGATTTTTAATTCGAATTTTTATCGTTTTTTTAAATTAATCGATACTAATAAGAATTAAAATTGATTGAATTCGTACCAAAACAAAATCAAACCGATTCCATTCGAATCAAAACCAAATGAAATTGATTGATTCAACAGAAGACAAAACATCATTAAATAGATCAAACTCGAAATAAATGCCCATTAAACGTACGAAACGTGTTCGATTACGATTAAACTCGATTTCGATATTCGATTGAATTTAAATGCGATTTCGATTAATCGAACTCGAATCGATCTCATTTTCGATTAATCGAACTCGAATCGATCTCGATTTCGATTTATCGAACTCGAATCGATCTCGATTGCGATTAATCTAACTCGAATCGATCTCGATTTCGATTTATCGAACTCGAATCGATCTCGATTTCGATTTATCGAACTCGAATCGATCTCGACTTCGATTAATCGAACTCGAATCGATCTCGATTGCGATTAATGTAACTCGAATCGATCTCCATTTCGATTAATCGAACTCGAACCGATCTCGATTTCGATTAATCGAACCCGAATCGATCTCGATTTCGATTAATCGAACTCGAACCGATCTCGATTTCGATTAATCGAACTCGAATCGATCTCGATTTCGTTTTATTCAATTTGAAAAGAACGCTGATCAATATTACTCGTTTCGAGTGTGAATCCAACGGGTGTTTTTTTTTCTAAGTGACAAAACCTCGCGAAGATACAGTTGAAAATACAAAGTTCTTCGCTCCCTTTTTTTTCTATTCTCTTTGCTTTTCGCACTTTTTGCGTTTTCTCGGGGCGAGCAAATTCAAGCAGGAGTCGCGACAAATGCGAGAACAATTAAGAGACCCTTCTATTATTTTGCGACAACGTCTTTTAGTGCGGTGCTCGGTTTTTTTACTCCCGTCTCTTTTTTTTTTCCTGCTTTTTTTTACCTGTTTCGAAAGATTTACGAGAAGCGAGGAGTGCGTCGTCTCGAGGTTTTATATTCGTAGGCATGCTCGAGGGATACACTTGGCTTTTTCTTCTCGTTCCCCTCGTGCGAACGAGAGATCGATAGTCGTCTCTCTCACTCTCCCTCTCACACTCCCCCCTCCCCCTCTCGCCGTCCGCTCCCCCTCTCCGTCTCTCTTCGTCTCCCAATATCCCGGACAAGTTTTCCAAAGGGGAAACGCCTTAATTTCTTACCCTTGTGCGTACATAGACATTGCCGAGTTTTCATTATCAAACCCACCCTGTTTACTCTCAATTAACAATGCGCGTCGCAAACCCATACGAATTTTAAAAATACACACGCGTATACACACATTCTTATAAAATATATAACGTTTGGACAAAAATATAAATAAATTAAAAATAGCGATGATTTTTCGTCGTTTAAAAATCATTGCTGGTTTCTTTATTTTTCATTATTTTTTTTATAACTAGAGCGATGATTTTTCGTCGTTTAAAAATCTTTGTTGGTTTATCCATTTTTTATTATTTTTTTAATAACTCGAGTGATGATTTTTCGTCGTTCAAAAATCATTGCTGGTTTCTTTATTTTTCATTATTTTTTTTATAACTCGAGCGATGAGTTTCGTCGTTAAAAAATCATTGCTGGTTCCATCATTTTCTATTATTTTTATTGTCACTCGAGCGATGATTCTTCGTCGTTCAAAAATCGTTGCTGGTTTCTTCATTTTTTATTATTTTTATTGTAACTCTAGCGATAATTTATCGTCGTTCAAAAATCATGGCTGGTTTCTTCATTTTTTATTATTTTTATTATGACTCCAGCGATAATTTTTCATCGTTCGAAAATCATTGCTGCTTTCGTAATTATTTTTATTATAATTTGAGTGATGATTTTTCGCGATTACAAATACTTCTACTTTTCACTTTTATTATTATTATTATTATCACTATATTATTATTATTATTACTATAATTGGACCGACGATTTTTCACAAAATCATCGTCCTTTTAATTTTCATATTATTGCAACTTTGTCCATGATTTTTCGTCAACGAAAAAAAAGTCGCCTTTTTTTTTCGTCATTAACAACGCAATGCATAAATTTCGTTCGAACCACTGAAAAAAAAATGCTTCGTCAATTCAACCCTGCGCATTCGGACACATTTGAGAAATCCTTCGAAAACGAGATTCGCAACTTTGCCATACTTTTGCGGTCTTCCGATTAGCGTCGAACTTTATTCGACTTTTTCAACCCCCCCCCCCCCTATCTTCGACCCCCCGCCCCCTCGTCACCCTCCTGTGTAAAACACCCTCGAACGAACCCCCTCTTTTCTTCATTCTCACTCCAGTCCGGCGCATCCTTGATTTATGAGCTCACGGTGTTGCTGAGTGCCACAGGGGATTCGTGCACACTTGAGCTCTGTTACTTCCGCTGTTCTCTCGACTTTATCTGCTCGGAAAAAAGGGGAAAAATATATGCGCGTTTCTTGAGAGAATAAAATATACTTCGAGTAAATAAGAATTAAGTTATACGTATATATTTGAAAGAAAAAAAAAAACGGAAAAAAATGAGAAATAAAAAATGTCTAAGGATCAGGAAGGGCTTAACTTTCGGTGCTCCTCCCGGTTCTCTCTTGACTTCTTCGTGCCGAAGCGTGCCTTTTTTTTTCTTTTTTTTTTCTTCTCGCTTATCTTCGTCTCACAGCCTCGAATCTGAGTGACGTAACGGCTCGTTATTTTTCTCATATTTTCACTGGAAAATACGTTTCCGAAGAGACAGATAAATGTTACATTTTGTTTGGGTGGGTGAGTAAGTTGGCTGGTAAATTAAAAAAAAAAAACGAAACTTTTTCGAGAAGATAAAAAGTCGTGTTAGGACTTTTCGAACAAACTTTCGAATTTACTATATAAATTGTACCTATTTAATTTTTTTTTCAAAACAATTCAATACTGCGTTTATTTTATTAATATAAATAAATAAATAAATTAAGGCAACAAAGTTATTTAATACAAAAGTCAATTTTATTATGTACATTTGACAAGGCATTTTTACGAAATTGTCAATTTAAAATTGTTTTTCTTTTTTTTTTTTTTTTGGTATTTTGATACTTCTATCGGCCATGCAGCTTTTTCTACTTTTTTAATCGTAACTCTCGAACTGTATAGACGTTGAAGAATAATTGGATACGAAAGGTTGAAAAATGTCAAAGAAGATGGTCACGATGAAAAAAAAGCAAATGTCATCCTCACTCGTGTGTCAGTATTTGGAGAGAAAGAGGGAGGGGAATTTATATATTTATATATATATATATGTGTAGAGAGAGAGAGAGAGAGAGGAAGAGGTGATTCGAGAGAGGGGCTCGGAAAATGGGAAGGCGTCTCGATAAATCGGGACCGGGAGAACTTTGACGTTGCGGATTTCCAAGCGCAAGTACGAAAAGGGATCGTCGCCGAGGGAGAAAAGTCGATACGTATAAGATACGTATGGAGCGTTTCGTACCAATTTCTCTCACTGAATTCCCGGATACTTTTTGCCTCTCATAGGTACTTGTTTCTTCCTATCGTCGTTTATTTTTTTAATTATTTTTCAATACAATATTAATTAAGTGTTTCGAAAACTCGTGAATTTTTCGAGAATAAGTCCTGGGCTCGAAAATAATTAAAAAAAATTATTATTATCTATATTATCTATAAATTATATTATATATATATATATATATATATATATATATATATAAAAGTTAGAATAGTATGTCATTCATTCTAATTAATATTAATACTAATTAATTTGCTTACGAAAAGAATT
The DNA here is from genome assembly GCA_030522765.1 of Ophioninae sp. B BG-2022a. Taxonomy (NCBI): domain Eukaryota; kingdom Metazoa; phylum Arthropoda; class Insecta; order Hymenoptera; family Ichneumonidae; species Ophioninae sp. B BG-2022a. Next base: position 912 of record JAPYZJ010006150.1, on the reverse strand, counting down.
TCATGGAATTTGTTGTTTCTGGATCGACGATGAAACGTACGGAAGGGAAAGATTGCAATAATTCGATGGAAGAGCATGATCAATCGAGGAAAAGACGGAACAAGAGAGAAATCTCGAAAATAAGCAGCACTGGAAGGGCTCACATGGAAATCCCCGTGTATACATATCCACACACATAGTGGCGTGGGTCGTGGACACGAGACTTAGGTGAGACGAGAAAGAGAGGGAAGGGAGGGGGGTTTGAAAAAAGAGAGAGAAAGAGAGAGAGAAAAAGAAAAAAAGAGAGAGAAAGAGAGAGAGAGAGAAAGAGAAAAAGAAAAAAAGAGAGAGAGGGAAAGAGAAAAAGAAAAAAAGAGAGAGAAAGAGAAAGACAAAAAAAAAGAGAGAGAAAAGGACCCAGAGAGAGACGAACTTTTGCCAAAGGGGGAAAAGTGCGAGATGTTGAGGAAGAAAAAGGGCGGAGGGTCGAATCAAGTTGGGGCAAGAAGTATACACGTACAAAGCAAGAGAGAGACAGAGAGAAGCGTGGGGGGATTGGATGGTAGATATTGTGAAAAGAGGAGAGTGAAGTAGAAAAAGAAGGAAAGAAAAGACTCGATCGAGGACTCGGGTGTTTTCTATCTCCCTCGGTATGTGCGTGTATACGTGTCTTCATGTGTTTGCGTGTAGGGCGGATCAATATCAGAAGGTGAAGCTCTTCGAGTTCGCGGGAGCCTGCTATGGGCGAGGAAAAGTCCTGTTTCACCTCCATTCAAGCCTTTCCCTTTTATTCAACCACCCCCCTCCCCCCGCCCTTTCCTTTTCTCGACTGAGAGACCCGCTCCGAGGATCGCGCGGTCCCGGCTTAATTTTTCTCTCCCCCCCCCCTTCCCCTCCTCCTTTCGTTCTCTTTTTTCTTTCGTGTTTTTTTTT
>JAPYZJ010006149.1:0-10413 GCA_030522765.1 Ophioninae sp. B BG-2022a | reverse complement strand
GGGCCGGGGGAAGGGGGGGGGGGTATGAAAAAGTGTCGTATATAAAGTTGAAAAAAGTGATTCGAGTCGACGGGGCTCGTTAACACGATAAAATATTTAAATTAAAAATAAAAGGGGCTTTCCTGTGATGGGCAGAAGGCGGGGGTGCAAAGGGGGTGGGGGGTTGGATAGCTAGGCGAAGGGATAATGGGAGCGCGAAAGTTGGAAGACCGCCGACAGCGAAGACCGTATGACGGGAAAGAACCCGAGAAGGAAGGATGCTGGAAAAGAGAGACGGAGAGAGGTGGGGGGGGGGGACAAGTTTCACCTCGCGAAATCGTCGAAGAGGTGGGGGAAAGAGGAAAAGGGGAGAGGGATTGCATTAACCAAGATTGCTGACGATAAAATGAAAATAATTCGAAATGACGCGGGCGCTCTTTCGTTTTGACGACACGGAATATATATACCCGTATATATATATACAGTCTCATTCAAAAGTATCGGAGATTCGAAATGAGTTTTCTTTTTGGATGGAAAAACGAATTTCTCCGTGGAAAAAGATTGCGCAACGATTTAACGAACGCCACTTTGAAGCTGATGAATGTAGCTTCGATTTGGTGCTTTTTGTTAATTTTTGCGATTTTTTTTTGTACCCTGTATGACGTTTTGAAAAATTGCGTTGTTTCGCGATTTTGCGTAGAAAAACTGACGTTTTTGAAGTGCGGTAACAGGTAGAAAAAAAATGGCAAAAATAAAAACTGAGAACCAGAGCGAAGCTGGATTCGTCCTTTTCAAAATGGCGTTTGCCAAATCGCGGTACGATTTTTTGTCGCCGAGATATTCGATTTTTCGTCGCCGAGATATTCGATTTTTCGTCCGGTAAGAAAACTCGCGAGACGACCGATAATTTTTGAACGAGACTGTAGAATATTGCGTATATATAATTATACATATACGAGAAGCTGAAACGTTGGAGAGCCGGGTCTTTTTTATACTCGCGGGGGAGCCGAGTTTCGTAATGAACGGAACGATGAAAACGGGTGGGATATATTCAGGAAAACGCCGAGGAATAATCTCAATCCCGAAACTGTTATTACGGTACTCGATGCGAAAAGGACAATTAATATTCATCGTTTCGCCAGCTGGGTAACGATTGATTCGACCGATCGAATATAAAATTTACAATCGAGCTAAAATTATGTCGAAAGCCCCTGGTTGCACCTAAACGGGATTAGCGGAGGATAAAGAAAAACCGTTAAACGACTTTCCCCCACTTATAGCTACCCCCACTCCGAACCTAGCAGAGTGGGGGTAGAATACCGCAGAGCTCGAGAAAAATGGAATTTGAGGACGTGGAACAAGTGATAAGTGAAAAAAACGAATGGTGGACAAGAAAGTAGGTATCGGCGAAGGAGCTTGGTCGGTTTCGACGAGACGAACACTAAGGGGGGCGGCAGGGGGGCGGGAGAGATGAAGAAAAGCGCGAGATAAATAGGTAGTACATGCGGAGAATGGCGCCAGGAGTCGCTCGTAATTGCATTAAAACTTCCTCGCAGCAAAAACACTTCTAACCTCCCTCCCCTCCCCTCACCCCAACCTCCTTTCCAACCTTCCTTCCGTCCCTCCTTGAATCCTCTTTGCCTTCGTCTCTCTCGTTGTAACCTCGCTTTGCCAACGCCCCTCTCGTCACTTCTGCGCTCTTACGTCGCCAACGACGACGTGCGAGACGTAGACGACAACGCGACTCGACTCCTGGTGGATGATGTCTCTGTTCCAATTTGCTCGCTTTTGGGAAATGGAAAATCGTTTTGACGATGTTGGGTTGGACTTTTTGATGTTTGGGCTTGGCTGAAGAATCTGGGGTTGATGTTTGTACTGAGTGGAGTTTGTTTTGGGTTTGGGGTTGGGGTTTTGAGTTTTGGGCTGGTTTGCTGATTCTGGGGTTGTGATTTGAACTTGATGGAGTTTGGGGAATGGATAGTCGTTTTGGGATGTTGTTGGATTGGGGTTTTGGACGTTTGGGTTTGTTTGCAGATTCTGGGGTTGAGATTTGAACTTGGTGGAGTTTGGGGACTGGAAAGTCGTTTTCGGATGCTATTGGGTTGGGGTTTTCGAATTTTTGACTCGTTTTTACATTGTATGGTTAAAATTTGAACTTGGTAGAGTTTGGGGACTGAAAAGTCGTTTTAGGACACTATTGGGTTGGGTTTTCGAATTTCGGGATAGTTTTCACATTGTGGGGTTAAAAATTGAACTTGATGGATCCAGAAGCATTTCAGGTCCAAAAATACTTTAAAATTGCATAAAATTCGCAAAAACTTCGGAAAATTTCCTACATTTCCAAAAAAATTTTGAACGAGTGGAATATGATGAAAAAGCCATTATGTTTGTGGAATAAAAAATTCTCTTTTCAATTACAATACATCGGGCTTGAATTAAACAAAAATTGTGCAAATTGATGAAAAATCATTTACCAAAAATAGAAAAATTAAAGAAAAATGAAAACAGGCGTAGGTACGTTCCGATCGATCGTTGCACGATCGATTGCACCTTGCACGATCCGAATCGGATCGCGACTTAAATTTCACGTTTGCAATTAATGTTTTTATGTCTACGGAAGAGTGCAAACGAGAAAGGGGCAAGGGGGAGGGGGGAAAAAGAGTAAGAGAGAAATAGAGTATTCCTCACAACTCGTGTAACGTGAAACGTAACATTAGACCCGAGCTCTCTGCGAAACGGCACAAGCGCAATATTACAAACTTCTCGGAGCGATCGATCGATCGACGGAAACTTTACTTCTCGAATATAACTCGTCCGATAAAATGCGTGCGAGGTAAATTGGAACACTCGCCCTAACCCAAGTACCCGATGATTCCTTTAAGCTGGATTGATATATGGATATCAAAAAAACTGAATTATTTCAAAATTTTCAATTTGATAATATCATCGTTTAAAAAAAAATAGGAATTTTAGAAATTAGTAATAAACCCAAACAAAATGTCGTTTTTCCAAAAAACCCTTTTTTCCCATAAAACTACGAACCCAAACAAACCCAAGCAAAATGTCGTTTCTCCAAAAACCCCATTTTTCCCATAAAACTACGAACCCAAACAAACCCAAACAAACCTACTTCATTACAATCACAACTGCGTTATCATCCAAGCATTAGGCGTAGTAAAAAAAAATCCATTATTCTTCCAATACACCGCTCCAGTGATCTCTATCCCCTGCAAGTCCAATGTAGTAAAAAGAAATCCATTATTTTCGTTCCACTTCTTTTGTCATTGGTTCGCTCCAAAAAATAATGGATCTCTTTTTACTACACCTTACGATATATGCTCAGTTGACGCAACTGTCAGGAAAGACCGAGCGAAGAACGAGGAAGACACGAAAGAGACACTGAACGAGGAAACAAAAAAGACAAGAAAAAATATAGAAAAAAAGAAAAAGCTCGTAGTATATAATCCGTCCAGTGTCGTGATAGGAAAAAAAAGATGGCACATGGTGGGCAAGTTCTCGGCGAGAAAAGGTGCCACTGGGAAGGGTCGGGGGGTGGTGGAGGGTGCGAACAGAAGAAATGGAGAAAAAGTAGAGAGCCAAGAGTGTAGGTGTGGGTGATGTTGAAGAAGAGCAGTTGCAGATACGAGGAGAGAGTGAGACGGAGATATGGAAGAAAACACGGTGGGTTGGGGTGGGGGGGGATGGAGAGTAAGTTGACTCTGCATTATTTAAACGGCGTCCTAGCACCCGTAACACGTGTTCTTTTGAAGTCTCGCACCCTTCAAATATTCAGGCTCATGTCACCGCCGTCATATTCCGCCCCCCTCTGCCCCATCCGCACCCCCTCGGCCACCAGAACCTTCTCCGCCGTCCCTTTTTCCTTTCTCTCTCACCCGACTCCCTTCAACGACCTCTCTCACCCTCGGTACATCGCTGTCATCTTTCTCGTACTCGTGACGTACTTCTATCTCGCGGATCCTGGCTGCCCCAATGGGGATTCATCTTCATCTCTCTGTCTCTCTCTGTAAATATATGTATATGTTTATATCAATATTTTTGTTTTGTATATTGTTTTTTTTTATTTTTTTATTATTGTGTTATATTTGTTTGGGTTTGGTTGTATTTTTACCGTGAATTTTATCAATTTATTATTATTAATAAATGCTATAATTATTTATTTATTTTTTTCTCTCTCTCTATCGTTTTGACTATTGTTGCACCGTTTACTGCGATACCTCTAGTGCCTTGGATCTCAAATTACAAAGACTAATGAATTGCTGTGTGCGATTTGTTTTCAATTTGCCATGGGATGCTCATGTTAAAGGTTTTCGTCGTGGGCTGGGGTGGCTGTCAATCAGAAATCGACGCAGTTACTTTCTTTTGATCTTGGCATATGACTGTATGGTCATATCCCCGCTTATGTTCGAGATCTCTTCGTGCTTTTTTCCTCCCGAGGTGCGCACGTCTCGGAGACTACCTTCAGCTACGTTTGTTATACCATATGCTAGGACGAACACATATTTACGCTCCGCAATTATCTCGGCGTCACATTTGTGGCATTTCCGGACAGGTTAAAAATCGAGACGTCGCTTGCTGTATTTAAACGCGAAGTGCATGACTATTTATTTAATTGCGAATTACTCGAAGTTTAGGATTATTTTATCTCATTTTTTTTTTTATCTTTTTATCTCAGTTTTTATTTTCGCAATCGTATAGGTTTACTATACTTTTATTTTACTTTATTTTTATCTCATCTTCACTTTTATTTTCTTTCTTGTTTTCCTTATTATATAACATTAGCTTTATCATTATCATTCTCTGTTTTTATTTTCTCATTCTGTTATCTTTTAGTTGCTATCATTGTATCATTCTGTACTTATTATCATGTTAAGTTTGGTTGAAGTTTTATGTTTTAAATTGTTATTTTTTTCTTTTGCCCGAAAGTTGCGACTAGGGCATAATAAACCATGTCATCATTATCATCTCTTGCTCTGTTTCTGGATTTATATGTCAATATCTTTATTTTATATATTGTATTTTTTTCATGGAATTTATTTATTTATTATTATTAATAGACTCTATTATCATCTATCATCTATCTATCTGTGTATCTAACTATCTATCTCTCTTTTTCATTGTTCCTTCAATTACATAAAAATTTTTTTAATTCCTCAATTTATTCTAAGTTATGCGTTGTTCATCTTTAGTCAATTTATCTGGCATGACTGTATATTGTTTTCGAACACTTTTCCCTTGTTTTTACTATTCTCGTTGTATTATTATTATTTAGTTACAGTTTCGATGAACTTTGTGTCTCTATTTTCTATATTGTATTATCTCATCATTATTCATTTTTTCTCATTATTATTATTATGTTATTTCTATCGTTACTATTTTTACTACTATTTTTTAATTTTTTACTATTTTTCATTGTATACATTTTATAAATTTATCATTATTATCATATTATTAATAAACTATTTATAAATATTTATAAACATTATAAATTATTTATAATAATTATTAATAAACTATCATCATCTCTCTCTTCTATTTTGATTTCTTCAGTTCGTAATTTTAGTTTTTACTTTTCAATTGTAACTTTAAATATTCTTATTTTTATCGTGGGGAGGGAAAAAGAAAGGGAAAACTTCGAGGGGCTGTGGGGGGTATCAGAGTCACTCGGAAATCGCGGTTTGCTAAAAGTTGCGTCAGAGTGATACGAGCTCGGAAGCTCAACGATATACCCGTACGAACGAACGAAGGGAATGGCTCGAAGAGACGGGGGGAGGGGGGCCCTCCTCTTCTTTATTATTTAACACTCGAGAGCCTCAAACGGAGCGTCTTGAATAGGCCATTCAGTGGGATCCTTCTAAAAAGGGAGACCCGTTAAGTTATTCCGTGGATATAATTGACACGCGGTCTACTCGCTATACAAATTCGTCTCTTTGTGCTCCCCCCCCCCCTCCCCTCCTCTTCATCGTGTGTGTGCGTGTGACGGCGAAAAATGATTTTTTTTTTCAAGCTTGGAAGTTTGAGGACCTTTCCTCGGTGGATAATAATTATTGTCCCTAAAATTGACTATACGATGCCTGAAATGGTCTCGTATGGTCAGAAATTTATTCGAAAGAGGAATGCTGGTTTTAGAATTTTTTCTATGGGCTTATGGGAAAACATGTCAATGCGGGCTGTTTTTCTCTGTAAATACAGATTGGAATGGATTGCACGGAATAGATTTTTTTAATTGTATATTTTGTGGAATTTTTATTAGCGAAAAATGCTTTTGTGGAGGTTGGGTAGTTTGTTGTTAAATGAAGGGGGAATGTTATGTAAATATACGTGGAAATATAAAACATATGGTGTAAATTTTGTACTCATTAATATAAACTAAGTACAATATTTATACCGGATGTTTTATATTTCGATGTATATTTACATAATTTTCCATTACATTTTAAATGATTAATTATTGTATTATTAATTATATAATACTCAAAATACAAAATTAGTTTTATGATAGCTACTTTTGGATTTGGAATATTATATAATTAATAATTTAATAAATAATACATAAATATAAATTCCTTATCATATTATATAAATTATATAAATGATTTAATATAATAAAAAAATATAACAATAACTCTTGAAAATTATAATTTATTATATGTCAATTTTTTCAATATATATATATACATATTATATCATATTATATATAATACCATATATAAATAATGAATTAACAAATATATAAAAATATAAAACATTTATATTTAAAAATAATAATTTTTTTAATTTTATTCAATAATCCATCGTGAATATATTAATATAAGAGTATTTTTGAGGACTTTCCAAAACCGGAAATTGACCATTGGTTTGCGTGGAATTTAAGGGCCGCTTCGGAACAGCCGGATGTGTTGATAGCCAACGTAACATCGATGCGTCTCGTTCGTGGTACTTTGCCTCGTATACTTTCTCACAAGTGCGCGTACGATATTTCTAACGCGTTTTCCTTTCTACCCCGTTCGTTTTCTCGAAGTCGTTGTGTCGCGGCATTGTCGCGTTCACAAAACCGCGGCATACGCTTATTATTACGCGAGACCATCTTCGTGACAATGGTATATTTATTGTTCTTTCCTTTTTTTTTATTCTCTTTCTTCCTTTTTTTTCTTTTTTTTCTCCCGTCGCTCGTTCTTTCAATTCTCGCGTTTCTCTGTGCCTCGGTTTCCGTCTCTCTCGCTGCTGCCTTTGCCGCTTCTGTGTTTCATGACCGCTCGGCAAACTGCATCGTAACGTTGTGTTTATTTTTTAGTCATTACATAATTCAATTACGTAATTCCTCGGAATTACTTTTTTTTTCGTTGATATTTGTTTGTAATTTTTTAAATTTTAGGTTATTCGTTTATTATTATTTATTTACATATTTTTTATATCAATTTGTGAAATTATTATTTTTTATTTTAGTCTTTTTATTTCATTATTTTTTGTATGAATTTTTGAAATTATTATTTTTATTTTATTGTTTTTATTTAATTATTTTTATTGATTAATTCTTTTTCTTTTTTCATTCTGTTTACAATTCCTTTTTTTTTCGTTCCACGTAATTAGTTTTTTCAAATAATTTTTTTAATGCTATTTTACCGTATTTCAATTCATATATATATATATATTTTTTTTTTCGTTTCTCGTAATTATCGATGTTGATTTATTGTTGTCATATTTATAATTCAATTATTGCAATATTTATTCTCAATTTAAATATTAAAATATCTCCAATTACCTCGAATTGCAGTTAGATAATTATTAACTTACTAAATTAATCACTACACTAGAGGAATTTTTCCAATTCGTACGTTAAATAATTAAAAATAAAAAAAAACAAACAATCATTGTTCGTTGGTCTCCGGGTCATTTTCATCATTTCTCTTCATTTCCTCTTGCCTCGTCGTGTCTGCATTGCAGGTAGTTTTTTTAAAGGAACGTCGAGAATATTTCTGCTATTGTGTGTTTACCCTCCACCCCTCACCCCACCCCCTTCCCCTCCCCGTCCTCCCGGCATTTATTTCACGTTTTTTTTTTCTTAGACTGTTAATTTTTCGCCATAAGCGCGAAGTACAAACGAGAATGGGCGAGTGAAAAAAAAGGAAAGAAAAGGAGGAGGAGGATGAGGAGGAGGAGGATGAGGAGGAGGAGGGTGCGGTGGAAAACAAACGCAAAGGGAAGATAAGTAGAAGAGAAGAAGACGACAAAGAACGGGCTGATGGAGGGGAAGGGGGTAGGGGATTGGGGAGGTAAGAAAGAGGAGGCATTCTCAGGGAAAAGAGAGAGAGAGAGAATGGACCTCTCGAGAAACGCCCTCTGTCCCCCTTGAAGTAGATTCCGGAGGAGCGTGTGTACTCATTTGCTTAGCCCGTTACAAACGCTCCGCGTTTCGCACTCTTTGCTCTCTCTCTCTCTCTCTCTCTTTTTTCTCTCTCTCTCGCTGTTCCTTCTTTTCCATTTGTGCCTCCTCTTTTTTCAATCCGTTCTCTTTCCTCGGTCTCTCTTTGCTTTTCATCTCTTTTTTTTTCGTACATTTTTCATTTTTTTTTTCAACAACCAACCCCCCTTCTCCCCTGACGCCTCGGAGTCGTTTTTTTCTTCTCGCACGGTTTGTGCACTTTTCTCTCTTTTCACCTCGATCTCTCTCGTCCCCTCCTTTTCGCCATTTTTTCGTCTTTTTTTATTTTTTTCTTTTCGTCCTTTTTTCTTTTTTTTTCTTTTTCCTTTCTTCCTAACGTGTCTCACGTCGTCGCACTCGACGAACACGACTCACACGACTCGCGAATTCGTGTTCCCAAAGTCTACCGAATAGAACACCAGCCGTGACACGAGATTGAGTCCTGGTGGATGGTGAGGGAGGAGAGGGGAGTTTGGGGTAGGAACGAAGAAAGAAAGAGAGAGAGTATGAGAGAGAGAGTTAGTACATAAATCAGTACGTGCCGATTCGCAATAAATAATATAACGATTCATGTCCGAACGTCAAAAAGTTTTAATGCTGCACTGCCTTTCGTTTCACCACTCTCGTTGCGAACGATTCCCATGGAATCTTTGACTATATATATACATGTATATTTTTTTCTTCATATATATATATATATATATATATTATAGTATATATAGTAGAGAGAGAGAAAAGATTATTTATATAGCTAAGTATATATGTATACTCGCAAATATATATCGTTAGGACTATAAATTCAGATCGATAAATCAATCAACAAAGAAAACTGTATGTATAAAGAACGCTGAGGATAAGAAAAATCGTCGCGAAGAAATAATCGTCGCCCTGCCGATCATTTCGACGCGTTTAGTCATTATTGTTGTTGGTGTTTCTGGTGTCGATGTTTTTTTTTTTAATCGTTGTGGTTTATGGAAAATCGAGTTTCCTTCAGCACACTCCGTCATGGAGTATCGGTCGATTTTTTAATGTTTTTTTAAATTTAGTGTGTGTGTTTTTTTTTGAATTTGGATTGCAACGGAATTTATTAATTTTGAAATACGAGTTGAAGTTTTGAAATTTAGTATTTTCGTATACTTATTAATTGTATTGATTGGTTAATTAATTAATTAATTAATTAAATGGATGACGTTTCGAGATGGAAAATGGCTAAAAAGGAGAATGCAAAAATCATTCTTCGATGACGTCTCTCCAATGACGTTTCGTGGCATCTCGTTTTCATGAGGTCTCGGGATTATGACGTATTAAATATTTCGTGGATGTTTTTTTGTTTTACTTTTTTTTTTCGTTTCTGTCAACGAGTCCCGCTTGAGTACGCACTCGAGTACGCGCGTTAATATTTCGCAACAAAATGGAAACCCTTTCAGCATGTGTCGTGGCATTGTTGACCACGGGCTCATCCGCCACCGCGTGACGAAAGGGGAGAAATAGCTAACACCGCGTTCGGTGGAGGGCACTGGAAGATTTTACCAAACGGAAAGTGAGGGTCCTCGTTCATGATATGCGATAGACAATCCTCGTGTCCCTCAAATACATTCCTGATGTTTCTGATGAGATTCCTAGATCTAGATATTTACCGGATCCCTAAATCAAGATATTTACCAGATTCCTAGATCTAGATATTTACCAGATTCCTAGATCTGGATATTTACCGGATCCCTAGACCTACCCACGTAGAAATTTCATAGGGTTAGCCTGATCAGGACCAGGTCCTGATATAGGAGTGATAGGGTTACACATATTACGAACCGCCTGATTATGCCCCCATCGGGCCATAGGTGTTTGAGCCTAAAATGGCCCTACTAGGGCCTTCTTTACTGGAACCCTACTAAGGGTATTCCTGATAAGGCCTTAGCAAGGCCTTGTCTGATTAGATCTTATTAGGGCTTTCCCCAATAAGGCCCTATGCAGGAATTGCCGGGTGAGGCCCTACT
>JAPYZJ010006148.1:0-10413 GCA_030522765.1 Ophioninae sp. B BG-2022a | reverse complement strand
GCAGCGAAGAATTCCCGATAAAACGAGCTTAAACATGAGTCCACAGATGAATCTTGAGGCGAAAGCGAGTCCCAGTCGATAGCAGCAAAGACTTCTCGATATTCCGGATTCGATAATCTCCCCAGCTTGCGTGTGACAATCACCTTTTTTTTCCGGTTTAATCCGCTGAACTCGTATACTTGCATAGATCAGGTGATGGCCGGCACCGAGTGGAGTATCGGACTTACTTAACTTAATGCCCTGGTTAACGAGACGTTGAAGTTTGATGTTAAAATCGATGGGTAAATCGAGGAGAAGCAAGCAGCAGTAATCGAGATAGGGAAGGATCAGAGACGAGACCAGTTTGATTCGCAACCCAGTGGAGAGCGAAAGCCTATGATGTTTTAGGCGATGCGAGGCAAAGTTGACCTTATGAGATATGGTAGAAATATGGCTGCTCCAGGATAGTGTGCTAGTAAGTAGCACCCCAAGACTACATGCCTCGTCAGCGAAAGAGATCACAGAAGGCCCAACAGAGACTTGAGGACACGTTGGCAAATCCAAGGAACGAACACAGCCAGAAATACCAAATATCAGGGCTTTAGACTTAGATGGGTTCAAGGTCAGGTGATTACCTGCAGCAACATCAGCAATGATATTAGCATCGTACGAGATCATTGGAATGGCATTATGAATATCGGAGGGATGAAAATGCAGGTAGATTTGAGTATCGTCGGGAAAAACCATTAGGTTCGAGAAGCGAAGCCGAGTGCCGATGTCATTGACGTAAAGTGAAAATAGCAAGGGGCCGCGGACAGAGCCCTGAGGGACACCCATAACAGTGGGCGTCCACTTCGGCACCATCTATCACAGCTTGCTTTCTGCCAGGGAGATAGGAGAAAAACCAGGCCAAAGATTTGGTAGAAAATCCAATCATCCTCAGCTCTTGCAGCAACCTCAAATGGCACACAGTGTCGAATGCGTTGCTAAAATCTAATAAAAGCATGGCTGTCATCATTCTCTGATCGATCCCGCGCCGAATATGATCGGAAATGCGCAAGAGCGCCGATTGACTGCTGTATGACTCTGAATCCCGATTGCCGGTCATGAATGATGTTGTGTGTGACGAGAAAAGAATTAATCTGTGAAAAAATAATTCGCTCAAAGATTTTTGAAATATAGGGGAGATTGGCAATAGGCCTAACATCGGAAGGGGAGCGAGGAGTGCGGACTTTCAGGAGAGGACGAATGTAAGCCTGCTTCCAGATTGTTGGGAAAAAGCTGTTATTGATGGATAGGTTGAAGATCACGGCAAGATATTGAGCAAGCAACGACTGAGCTGTATGTATGGCAAACGATACAGTGCCGTCAGGGTGAAGGACTTCTTCACCAACGGACAGTGAAGAAGAGGTGTTGGAGGTCAGGGTGTTCAAAATGGTGGTGGTAGAGATGGTACTGAAATCGAAAGAGAAGTTAGTAGGAGGAACAGGAGTGGAGCATAAGTCGCGGAAGTCGGAGTCTGAGAGCGGTTCACGGCCTGAAGAAATGGAAAGAAAATAGTGTCTAAGTTGGGCTGGTGTAAAAAATTTGAAAGGTGACGGATGACACGATTTAGCCAGCCCCAGGGATGCCAGCTCTCTCCACAGACGGGAAGGTTCAACAATGCTATTGAGCTTGATGACATAAAAGCGTTGACGATCGAGGCGTAAAAGTTCCGTCACACGATCCCTGCTCGCACGGTACGCTACGAGATAAGGCAGGAGGCGTGATCGCTTAAATCGACGGTAGAGAACGTCGAGCTCGCGAATAAGATCCTTGATCTCGTCAGTGAGCCAGGGAGCATGACGCCGCCGAGTGGGAAAGGGCCGGATGCGCGCATATGAGTTGAAGGTATCAGAGATGGTATCATCATCCAATGCCATTGGGTCAAGCGACGAGTCGGCAGTCGGGAAAAAACCTCTGATATTCTTATCAACTTCAGCTCGTAATCTGACCTCGTCGAAATGACGCAGCGACCTCCTGTAGATGGTGCGTGAGGCAAGATCCGGTGCTTCCAGTAGGTAGCCAAGTCTGAGGACGTCTTGACCCTCAATAAAAGGAACGTTCGACTTAACAAAAGAAAATAGTTTAGTTTCCGAGTCGAGAAGAAACACATGTAGCCACGAGTTGCAAAAGGCGGTGTGGAAGGTGGGACCAGAAGGAACTACATACAGAGAATTGGAAAATGCTAAATCTCGAAGAACACAGGAATCATGATTGATAGAAAGCAAGTTACAATTAAAGTCACCGGTCATAATAATATTGAAATAGGAACGACTCAACCGATGAAAGGACTTATGAAGCTCAGAAAAAAGTAGACCTTTAGGTCTCCGGTAGATTGTAGCGAAGACAATAGACTGGCCGATAGAGAGAGAAAGTTCAAGGAAAATGTACTCGGGAGAGTTGGAGAAGGCCGAAGGAGAAGCGTCAAGCACCCTTGCCATAATCGACGAATGAGAGGGAGAGAGAGAGATTGATTGATTATATATTTATGCAGTAGATAACTATGGGGCAATACAAAGATTACAGTATAAGTTCAATAATAGGAGGTAAATATATGGGATTACAACTAATTGTTAATTACTACATAATACTAAACTTAGAAATAAATCAAGGAGTAGCTAGGACGCTTACAAAGCTAGTACTTTTACTTATAATTAGGTAACGGCGTCACTTGAGACCTCTGAAGATACGCGAACAAGTATTTTTTAAATGTGGGCAGCGAGTGAGAACTTACAATATCCTCCGGTAACGAATGACGGAAGTACGCAGCCGACAGACTAAACGAATTATGAAGCATCGTCATGCGATAATTCGGAATTAGAAATGTTTCACTTGCAGCCCTAGCCGAACGCCGTAAGGCCGGGTTAACGCGAGGCACTAACTCGCGAAGATAGAACAGGCTTTGAAGAAATAGAATGCGGTAGGTTGTGATACCAAGGAAATATAGTCGCCTGTTTCTTACTGTAAGCCAGTTAAGACGCCGACGATAAGCATATATGTGCTCATCACGCCTCAGATCGAAGACAAAGCGAACACAAGAGTTCAGCGATCGCTGAAGCCTAGCGTTCAACTTATCAGTGATATCATGATAAACTAAACAGCAATAGTCGAAATGGGGGAAACAAAGTGCGGTAGCTAATTTGGCTCGGATGCGTACTGAAAGGCTCCGTTTGCTGTATTTTAAGCGGTAGAGGATGCAGTTAACTTTGTGACAAATTGATGATATATGATGTTTCCAAGAGAGATTTGAGTCAAATAATACACCAAGGTTACGAGCAACAAAAGTGAATGGCAATGGAACATTGTTAACAATAATTGGTGAAACCAACGGCATACTCAGTCCATGTGTCAGAGCAAAGCTACCAAGAATCATTGCTTTGGTTTTGGAAGGATTAAGCAAAAGGCCATTAGCTGCAGCAATTTCGTGAATAACTTGAGCATCGTGCGAGATCTTTGCAATAGCATCATTCAGCTCACACGGCTTGCAATGAAGATATATTTGTGTATCATCCGCAAACAATATTAATGATGAATAACGCAATCCTTTGCCAATGTCATTGATGTAAATCGAGAATAACAGGGGCCCCAATACCGAACCCTGAGGAACACGTCTTGTTGATGGAAACCATTCGGAACAGTGGCCCGATTGATCTACCAGAGAGTGTGATCTGTCCATCAAAAACGAGACGAAACACAACACGGTATGAAGTGAAAAATTTAAGGTCCGAAGCCTGAGCAAAAGCTTCAAGTGCGGCACAGTGTCAAATGCCTTACTCAGATCGAAAAGGACCAAAAGCGTTAACATTCTTTGGTCAGCACCGCGCGGAACATCATTCGCCACCCTTAACAGTGCAGTCTGCGTACTAAATGATTCCCTGAATCCCGAATGGCGTTCATTAAGTGAATTATATTGATTCAAGAATGCAGCGATTTGAGTGTGAAGAATTCGCTCAAACACTTTGGATAGAACGGGGAGAGTCGCAATCGGACGAATATCGGATGGTTCTTCCATATAGACGGAAGGTGTGAACGGTTGATTGATTGATTAAAAATATTCGTGATTAATGGCAAAATTAACGGAACAATCTTAGATAAGCCGAACGGCGAAAGTTCATCGGAGCCTTTGCGCATGGAGGAGGAGAGTGTCAAAGAGAAGACTTTATCCACAGAAACGGAGAAAATGGGTGAAGAAGAGGAACAAGGCAAAGAGGGATTCAGTTCAGAAGGCAAATGGGATAAGAAGTCAGAATATGACAACTGGGGATCGGATCCAGATATGGAAAAAAAATAAATGCTGAGTTCATCAGGGCTAAAAAAGCTGAACGGCGTCGAGAGGCTCATTGAAAAACTTAAGACAGCGTTTTGCTATTATACGGGATGAAGATTTCGATTCATCGAGCTTATATTTAATAACTAGATAGTCATGACCAGCTATAAACGGCTCAGGGAACTGACTGGTTGAGAGTAACTTGTCCTCAGAATCGACCAACATTATATCGAGCCACGAGTCCGAGTGAGACGTATGGTACGATGCCTTGAGCGGTACAAGAAAAAGTTCTCGCGAAAAAATTAAATCACGAAGACTAGCGGACTCCTGGTTCCTAACTAGAACATTACAATTTAAATCGCCGACTAAAATTATACAAAGTTCAGTCATGCATTTGCCAATATTTCTATTACAATATTGGCAAATGCATGACTGAACTTTGTATAATTTTTTTAAAAAATCCGAAAATAGGGCACCCTTCGGCCTTCGATACATCGAAATAACCAATACAGGAGAATCATTGGGAATAACCAACTCAAACATTAAATATTCCGGAGAGTTACAAAACTCAGATGGAGACGCATAAAAAAACTACACTCGCAATGACTTCTTGACATAACATGCCGTGCCACCACCGATTTTGCCTTCACGATCATTGCGGATAAGGGTATAGTCTTCAAGTGCAACAAGTTTATCTGGACTGTTATTATTAAGCCAAGTGTCAGAAATAGCTATAACATGAAATAAATTCTCATCCGCAAAGATGCGGAATTGATCCATGTGAGCAAGGTTGGAGTTGGCATTAAAGTGTGCAATAGAAAGTTGGGCAAGTGGTGGAGTCACAACATCGCTACAACGAGTATGTGTACGCTGTGATGGTCAATTTAAGTTGGAAAGATCCTCGTATTTTTAAATTGTTATAGCTGGCTGGCCATCAGCTTTGCGTACGAATATAGCGCCACCTCGAGACCAGACATATTTAAAGCCAGCTGCGCGAGCTTTTACCTTCGTCTCACGAAGTCGCTTGAACAATGTTGACGGTAAAAGCTCATTTATAAAAATATTTCCTTTAAAACTACTCTCGAGAACCTCCCGCACAGAGAGATCACGATGTTCGCGTTTAGCTTTGATCACTATATCACGGACAGAAGTTGATGAGAGCGTAACAATAATTGAAAATGATGTAGGCTCGTTGGATGCCTCGTTGGAATTCAAACCATCGACAAGCCTATATCGACGCAATATTTTACGCGTAGCAAGTGTATGTTGTGTTAGATGATCGAGACTGAGTGCCTTGAAAACATTACACGTAAGCAGTCTTAAATCATCACATGAACTCTGCGGGATTCCGGCAATTACAATGTCATTAGAGTCAATGGAATTGAGCTGCTGTTTTAATTCAGCAAACTCAGATTGTAACTTTTGATTATTGGACCACAGCATAGCATTTGCATTTTCGAGTTCCTCAATTTTCTGCGTATGTAAAGCGATATTAGCAACAAGCTGAGGGAGGATGTTTAAATCCTCATTAATGCTTGCAATAGCAGCATGCTGTCCAGCGGCAAAAGTTTCGAATTTACAGTGGAAGTCACGTAGCATAATAGCAACTGAATCAATGGAGGCGCTGCTTGACTGCGCGCAATTTTCAATATCAAGCAGTGGGGGTGAGACAACAGCAGTGAGCTGACTAGCAGCTCGAATTTCATTCTGGCAACATATGCTGATTACAGATGAACTAACGCAACTAGCACCACAACCCGGATGGAAGGAATTACTGCATATTTAACAAGTAATAGCCTCGCGAGCAATAGTCTTCTTACACTTGCTACAAGTGAAACCATCGTAGCACTTTATGTTATCGGCAGATAGGCAAAGATGGAATCACTGGGTGCAGAATAGTTGAAATCTTAACAAGAAGTAATACTAATAAGCGAAATTCATGATTCGATCAACGAGCAGAATGCGTATAAGTAAGCGTATATCGATCGAGCAGAATGTGAATAAGTAAGCTTGTATCGATCGACGGGTCAATAAGCAAATGTGGTTGAGCGTGATGATATAGTACTTCAGTAGCGAGTCAGATGGAAACATACGGTGAGTTTAGTGGTACCACGATGATAGGTGTGACGATCCAACACCAATGTGATGTAAGCGTGTAGATGCTTCAACGGCAACTCGAGCGCGACGAGCAAAGTTGCGGCAGATGTGTAGGTAATCGCAGACAGTGCTTGACAGTTGATATCGATAATGTGTTGAGCGATGAGCGACCAACGAAATCGACGGAAGTATGCCGAGAATCCCCGAGCCTCCAGACTGACGAAGCCGAGAGTGACAAGTCCACATCTTATATATAAAATTCTCCTTCATGGTAATTGTCCTCGAACTCCTCCGAAACGGCTGAACAGATTTTAATGAAATTTCGTAAATACCTTCGTTAGGCCCGACAATAGATTTTTATCTATTTTTTATATTCCGAATTGCATTTTTTAAAAATAAATAATTGTAATTTATTAACTGTCAAATCGAGTAAGATAATGCGAATATGCGCGTGAAGATGGCGCTGTTACGTCAATCTGAATCATCGATCGATAAATTGCGTTGTTCATTTTGCACACTCAGCTGAATCAAGGTGTCAATGATATTCTCCGTCAAAATATTACCCGTCAAACATTAAACATCACCCGTCAAACATTACCCATCAATATTATCCGTCAAAATATTAATTCTACAATTGCATATACAAGAGGAATATTGTAAATGGTAAGTGAAACATTATTAAAAAAATATCAAATTTATTTATGATCAAAGACAGTACATTTATTAATTATCTGTGTATTTTTTATCCTCTGCGATTTGCTGGCTTTGTACAAAGTAAAAAAACCAAATTTATTTATGATAAAAAACGAATCGACTTTGTACAAAGCTAGCAAATCGCAGAGGATAAAAAATACACAAATAATTAATGAATGTACTGTTTTTCATCATAAATAAATTTGATTTGTTTTACTTTGTACAAAGCGACCGAATCGCAGAGGATCTTTAGGCCATCAAACACGTGGAGCTGCAAGTGAAACGCAAGAGCCAAAAGAACAGAACACCAAATCCAGCGAGATAATGATAATATTTGTGTGAGCATGGCGCTATTACGTGAATCTGAATCAGCTGATGCGCGAGCTGAACGAAATGAAAGAAGAAGAAGAAAAAGATTACGACAAAGAGATGCGCGCCGTTTAACAGTTAGCAGACGAAGAGCAAATGATCAAGAACGCCACCAGGAAGTTCGAGCATTTAAATCTAATTTATTTCTGCGTTTAGCATTCGAGTATGAGCCAGATATTGAATATTATGCTCATTCCAAAGTAGTAATTGGAGCCATGGACAATATATGCTCTCACTGTAATGCTCTTACGTTCAAAAATGAGCCAGCTGGTATTTGCTGTTCGTCAGGAAAGGTCAAATCACCTGCAATTGAGACACCTCTGGAACCATTAAACGGTTTACTCACCGGAACTGCTTCAGATTCCAATCTGTTTCTGAAGTCAATTCGAACGTTTCACTTATGTTTCCAGATAACACCGTTCGGAGCAACAGAAATAGTGAAGAATAATGTTATAAACAGTCAACAGGTCAGTTCAACATTCAAAATAAAAGGCCAAATTTATCACAAAATAGGCTCATTGCTGCCGATGCCAAATGAATCACCGAAATTTTTACAAATTTATTTTATGGGTGGGGAGGATGCACGCGTGAATGTACGCTGTGAGGCTATACTAACCTCGAGTCACTTTCTGCCGGACGCATCGTTGGCGATCTAGACGCTCTCTTCAATGAACACAATGAATTGTTGAAAACATTCAAATCACCCATGCTGGGATTACAAAGTGATAATCACGCTATTGTTATTTATCCAGATAACACACCTACTGGGGCAGACATTCGTAGACTCAATGCACCTGTTACTGAAGACGTAGCTGGAATCATGGTTGGTGATCGTACAGCTACGCGAGATATCGTGATTCGTAGAAGAAATAATAATCTACAGTTCATTTCTGATACACACCGGTCACATGACGCTCTTCAATATCCGATTATATTCTGGAAGGGGCAAGACGGATACTGCATAAATATTAAACAACAAGATCCCGAAACAGGTATCGAAACAAACAAGAATATGAGTACAAAGGATTATTATGCTTATCGGTTAATGATTAAACGCGATCAGGACAACGTTATTCTACGGTGTCGTGAGCTTTGCCAACAATTTATGGTAGATATGTATGTAGAAATAGAGCGTGAAAGATTACTACACTTGCGATTTAATCAAAAGAAGCTGCGTGCAGAAGAATATATTCATTTGCTAGACGGTATTGTCAGCAACGCTGACGCTACAGAAATTGGTAACTTTGCCATCCTACCATCATCATACGTAGGCAGTCCACGTCATATGCAAGAATGTATAAAAGATGCTATGACTTAGGTGCGCGAATATGGACGACCATGTTTGTTCATTACGTTCACGTGTAATCCAAAATGGCCGGAGATTACGTCATTACTATTGCCTGGCCAAAATGCTATACCTCGTCACGACATCACAGCACGTATGTTCAAACAAAAATTAAAGTCATTAATAAATTTCATTACGAAGTTAAATGTATATGGTCACACGCGTTGCTGGATGTATTCGGTTGAGTGGCAGAAGCGTGGATTACCTCTTGCACATATTTTGGTATGGTTAATCGATCAAATACGTCCTGAAGAGATCGACAGAATAATTTCTGCGGAATAATTTCTACAATTCCAGATCCGTCTACGGATCTGGAATTGTTGATATTGTTACAGCAAACATGATTCATGGTCCATGTGGTAATCTAAATCCTTCATCACCTTGCATGGCAAATGGAAAATGTACCAAAAGTTTTCCAAAAAATTTCACTATTGATACGATCACAAATGTTGATGGATACCCAATATATCGTAGGAGGAATCCTGATAATGGCGGACAATCGTTTATTATAAATATCAACAACGTAGACATTGACATTAACAATCGTTGGGTGGTGCCATATTTGCGTTTGTTGAGTAAAACATTCGATGATCATATTAATGTTGAATTCTGCAGTTCAGTGAAGAGTATCAAATACATTTGCAAGTATGTGAATAAAGGTAGTGATATGGCTGTATTTCGAGTTGAAAATACGGATATGAATGCTACTTCGGTAAACATGAACGAAGGAATATCACTTTATCAAATTGGCTGGCATGTCAGCTCAAATGATGCTGTTTGGAGAATCTTTGGATTCTAAATTCATGAACGGGATCCAGCAGTTACTCACTCAGCCGTCTATTTTGAAAATGGTCAGCGTGTGTATTTCCCAAACGAGACAGCTATTGATCGTGCCACCGAAAACTACCCTCACAGCATTTTTTGAATTGTGTAATCTTACAGATTCTTTTGGTGCGTTTGCACGGACACTACTGTATTCAGAAGTACCACAATATTTCACATGGGCAGCAACAAAAAAATGGATGCTACGAAAGCAAGGCACACCGGTTGATGGATGTCCCGGTCTTTTTAAATCAAACACATTGGGGCGAGTATTTACAGTCAATCCAAGGCAGACTGAGTGCTTTTATCTTCGACTGCTGTTGGTTAATGTCGCTACAGTATGGACTACATGTTTCCCAACTCGAGCACAGATATTGTGGGATAATCATAAAGATTCAATGACTGAAGATATATTACATCAATATCGTACATGGTGCAATTATCCAACGACAGAATTTGGCGACGTTATGTACAATTAAGCAATGATTGCAATGGAAGATCATTGTATTATAATTGGCAATTTACTACTCAGTCATTTCGGTATGCATTCGCCTAATCGGAGTGCATCTGATTTGAAGAACACCGAAATAAATCGTGAATTACAATTCAATACTATAGAAATGGCAACGATTGTTACTCGCAATGTCCCACAGTAGTATAGGGACCACTATGGTGCCCCCCACTCCTATCCTCACTCCTTCCCCACTCCTCGGCATGCGAGAAGTGGGGATGCTGCCCCCACTCCTGGGAGTGGTGGGGGGCGGCTGGAGTGGGGACGGAGCGCGAGATCGCCATAGTG
>JAPYZJ010006147.1:0-10413 GCA_030522765.1 Ophioninae sp. B BG-2022a | reverse complement strand
AAACCCAGAAATTACGTAAGTTTAAAGACTTTTGCTGAAAATCTTCAATATTTTTACCATTTTGAAAGTATTTTTGAGACAAGAATGCAATTATTTGGTCAAAATGAAATAAACTGTGAAGTTTTTAAAGACGATGCCTGACACATGCACCGAGCGTAATTCCGGTCAATGCCAAGATATGGGGTTGAATTTCGCTCGTACTCGCGTACTCTTAACCAATAGTACTTGTAAGAGTACGCAATCCCAATATCTGATTATTTTTGTTATTTTGAGTGATATCTTTTAATTTTGTTTTTTTTATGTCGCTTTATGAAAGATATTTAAATTGCAAACGCAATGCCTATTCGATTTCCTAGACTTCATATTTCTTTTTTTCGAATATTTTGAATCTTAACTACGTACTCCTAGACCGAATTGCCCTACGTCTCATCTGAGAATCCCACACGAAAGTTCCTCACTCGAGCCATCAAAAGTATCGTTCTCCCAGTCCGGTGTCCGCACTTCTTTCCTTCGGGAGAGTTCGATTTTATCGAGCGTTAAAAATTGACTGTAATATTGTCATCGGCGTAAGGTGGTGGGGTATTTTCACGTAAAGATGACGGAGTACGTTGACCTGTAGCAATGGTCTAGCCGTTACGAGACCGAAAAGCCAATACACGGCTATAACTCGTTCCTGCGTCGAGGAATCGTCATCGGGGAGGGGGAGAGACACGTGGGGGGAGGGAGACGGACACACGTGGATTTTCCCGGGAATCTACGAATATCGACACGCTTCCATCTCCGCGAGAGCAACCGGGAAGATTGCTGCGGAGGTTCCTACAAGACGGGTACGTTTCACCCTGGTACAGCAATATCCAGACTGGGCTCTCTTCTTCGTCTACTTCCTCTTCTGCGCTCGCCCCTTCGCGATATTAAACCCGAGATCCGAGGGTTCCGGGGACGCGAGAGACCAAGATAGAAAGAGACAGAGAGAGGGGAGGGGTTGTACCACCCCCTCGATCCAATATCTCAGTTGTGACGGAAGCACTGCGATGCCCTTGGCGATACCGCGATTCTCACGTTACCCTTACGTACGTAAGGACTTATGTATGAGCGAATAAGTCGACGAGTGACTTTGAAGACTTTTGATTTCGAGGTCCGTCCTCGCAATAGCCGCGAACCTATACTCGCCTCATCGAAGCTCCAGGTGTCCTTGAAAGCAACGTTTCGTAAATGCGGATTGTCCTGGTGGCAACTTCGGGGACGGACCTCGAAACACGCGGCGATGTTGCATGGATACAAGGGGAACGTATGTCCCGTACGTGTGGTGACTCACAACTGTCAGGGCTTTTGTAGCTAGACGTACAGGATGTGTCACAGCGATTGGGTTCCGGAATCCACCTTCGTCACTTTCGTCATTCGTACTGTTTTTTTCTCGTTATCGTTACGATGTTTGCTAAATAATTGTAAATTTTACTAAACAAGTGTTTATTTCATTAGTAGTTAATGGAATGATGACCAATTTCACGAATTTCTTAAGTTATTAGGAAATGTTACTGATATTAATGAATAATAGTGGATTTAATTTTGAATGAGTGAAAAATAATTGTTTTTACCGAATAATGAAGAAAATCGAATTCTACTAAACAATTGTTAATTTCGTTAGTATTTAACGAAATGACGACCAATTTCGTGAGTTTCATAAATTATTAGGAAATGTTACTGATATTAATGAATAATAGTGGATTTAATTTTGAATGAGTGAAAAATAATTGTTTTTTTCCGAATAATGAAAAAAAAACCGAATTCCACTAAACAATAGTTAATTTCATTAGTATTTAACGAAATGACGGCCAATTTCACGAATTTCATAAATTATTAGGACATATCACTGATATTACTGAATAATAGTGGATTTAATTTTGAATGAGTAAAAAATAATTGTTTTTTCCGAATAATGAAAAAGCCCGAATTCTACTAAACAATTGTTAATTTCGTTAGTATTTCTCAAAATGACGGAAAATTTCACGAATTTCATAAATTATTACTAACTATCACTGATATTACTGAAAAATAGTGGATTTAATTTTAAACGAATAAAGAATAATTGTTTCCACCGAATAATGAAAAAAACCGAATTCCACTAAACAATAGTTAATTTCGTTAGTATTTCTCGAAATAACGGAAAATTTCACGAATTCCATAAATCATTACTAACTATCACTGATATTACTAAAAAATAGTGGATTTAATTGTAAACGAGTAAAAAAATAATTGTTTTCACCAATTAATTAAAAAAAATCGAATTCCATAAATTAATACTAACTATCACTGATACTACTAAACAATAGTGGATTTAACTTTAAACAAGTAAAAAAAAATTAAACAATTACAAAGTTTTCACAATGGTAAAAACTTACCAAATAATGAAAAAAATCGAATTTAAAAAAAAAATGCTCCTCGTAGCCCACCGTATAAACGTCAAGGAAGGAAAAACTAGTAATCGTGAATGAGCCTGTACGCACGGCCGTGCGTTCAATACACGCAGTCAGACGTTATGGAACGTCATAGGTATAGAGCTCTGCCCGAAGCCGTCGCGGTACACGCACATATCATTTCGTTAATCTCGATGGAGGCCCGCTATAAGAATTCACTTAATGAAAATTTCTCGGGTTCTCGTGTTTTCCTCTTGCTGTCTTCAGGTTCTTCTGGAGAATTCGCGATGTGTACCGGGTCGTCTATTTTCGAAGACAGATTTGTATACGAGAGGACCAAAGCGATGAAGAGTCTTCGTCCCTCAGAGGTCACCAGCTGCGCAATTTTTTATTTATCCTTGAACGTATCGGGTTTGTGATGTTTTCAGAACTGAGAGAAATCTGGCACAGCAGCGAGAGTCGTGTACTCGTGTATTGAAATTGCCATTGTTCGCTTCACATTTCCCAACGATTAGGATCGAGAATATCAGGATCCTGGTGAAAGTATTTATCTAGATCACACGAGGAGACCTTTTTCTTTCTATTGGGAATTCCGATTAGTCGATGGATCATCCGGAATTCCAGAAGAGCAAAGGTAATAGGAGAATCCTTAATGGTGTAGCATCGCGCGCAGTTGCGCATGCGCGAGGAGGTTCTCACGTGTTCGTAACTTGAATATGGCTTTCTTCTTTTTAACCTACAATAGTCTGTCCTTCGTTTTATTATGGCATCTCGTTGGCGTCTCGTTGGAAGTTATGATAATCATTTTTATAAAAAAGATAATAGATAAAAAGCTTCGATAATAGAAGTTAAGAGATTTTGTCACACGATCGAAACGGGGAACCAAAAATGCAAGTGAGTCGTTCTTTTTAACCTACAATAGTCTGTCCTCCGTCTTATTATGGCATCTCGTTGGAGTATTTTTACGGTTTTTTTAAATTCGTTTCGAATAAACGTCCATATTTTCTTAAATATGGACGTTTATTATTATATAAACGTCCATATTTTCTTAAATATGGACGTTTATTCGAAACGAATTTAAAAAAACAGTAAAAATACTCCAACAAGATTGCAATAATAAGACGAAGGACAGACATTTATCTGTCCTTATCTGTTTATCAAGGACATTTATCAATATTACGTAATTTTTCATTTTCTCTAACCAGCATATTTTTATTAATTAAAATTTTTTTTAATTTCATTTTCATCACACTATTTTTTAAAAAAACCGACGTTAAAAAAGAATTTTTATTAGCCGGAAAGGAAACTTTAATTAGTCCTAATGAAAACACAGAAGCAACTTTTCTGAATCCCACAGAAGTCACAATTACGTGTAGTTCAAAAACCAAAACAGAAAAACGTCGTTTTATCGTAAGTTAAAAAGAAGAACGACCCACATCCTTTTCCCTCTCGTCGATAGACTCTCCGTACATTTGTTACGTTTCGGAGGAAGTTGCCGCGCAGCGTTCTCATCGTTCTCGATAGTTATCGATTTTCGCACGCCACAAACCGAGCGATTCTCTTTCGAGAGTTTGACTTTCGCGCGACCGAGTGCATCATCCGTGGTGCCGATCGCTACGAATCGTGTACGTAATTTAAGACGCGACACAGTACCGGAAGTGGAGCGTTGAAGGCTCGATGAGCCGGGATAACGAGTGCGAGAGAGAAGTTCCTCCCAGTGTCCTCCGAGTCCACTTATCGACGGACACTTTGTTCAAGAGAGTAGTAAGAAGCATCGGCTATCTCTCGGTCGATCTCTCGATCTTCGCTCACAAGAAGATCCGTATCGGCGCGCACTTCCTCGCAGCGTGGCTCTTTCTTTTTTTTTTGTGAAACGACCGCTACCGGAGAAGGCTTTGTAATTTATTTATTTTTTATTTTTTTGTTTGTTCTTTTTTTTGTTGTTTTTTTGTTGTTTTTTTTTAATTCGTATTTGCATCGTCTCGCAGTCTCGTAAATTTGGAAAAAAGAAGAGAAAAAGAGGAGGTGGATGTGGAGGTGAGGGAAGAAGGAAGAGGAAGGAATCCGTTAGGGAGAGCAGGAGAGGGCTTCGGGACCAGAAGGTCCACGAGAGGCTACGGAAAATATTTAATTAGCGAAAGCTCGAAAATTAATAGCGCGAGAGAGACGCTGCCTGATAGAGAGTATGCTGGTGAGAAAGAGCGAGGGGGCGAGGGAGAAGGAAGACAGAGATAAGGCTGTGTTATTGTGTTAGCTCTCGGTGTCTCCCTCGGCAGTGTACACCAGTTGTACCATTTACGAAGCTCGCAGGGATGAAAAGGGGTTTTCACCGGGTATGCCGAGGTTCCGACAAAACGGAAGCAATATACAGGGTGTCCGGTAATGAATTGATAACATTGAAATGTGTTATAGTATATATAATGCACATTTAGAAAAAAAAATATGAAAAAAAAATCTATCATAAGTAGTACCGAAGTTATGATTTTTTTTAAAGTCTCATTTTTTTTACCTTATTTCACTTTTGTGAACAGGACGATCAGAAATGAATCGATTTCATCGGTTTTTTGTTGCTTTATTCATTCATTTCTGATCGTCGAGTTCATAAAAGTGAAATAAGGCAAAAAATAGACTCTTTAAAAAAAGTTATAACTTTGGTACTACTTTTGATATATTTTATTTCGTATTTTTTTTTTTTAATGACCATAAGTTATACTATAAGACATTTTAAGGTTATCCATTCACTACTGGACACCCTGTATACACATAAATACGTATATATATATATTTATGCATTCCTTGTATTACCCTCGGATACAATGCACACATTTACGTACATACGCGTGTATAAATTACAGTTAAAGCTCGTTTTCTATTTAAACGTGTTTTAGTCATAAAAAACTAGTTCTGCCTAAACGCTCTCGTTCCAACTAGTTTTTCCTCGTCGAAATTAGTATTTGATGTATAAATTTGAATACTGGTTAAAATAGGTATTAACTAGGGAAAAATTACTTTTGCCGGAATAAATGAGAAACTGTATCCGAATAGCCGTCGGCGTATCGAAGTTTGCATCGTTGAAACGCAACGAAATTCATTTTTCGACACATTTAGGTCCCTGGTATCACTGACACATTATTTCGGATTTCCGGTATGAGGTCACAAAGTAAAAGTAGCATACGAGAGAAGATACGTTTAAATTACGTTTAAATTACAACGATGGAGTGCACGTGGTGGCGTAGGAAATCCAAACTTCGATTGACCGTATGCCTCAAAATTTCGAATTTTTGTAGTCAAAAACTCAAAATTTCGTCAAGGTTTACCATATTTGTTTGGGTTTGTTTGGGTCCGTTAGTTTGATTTTAAACCCTTGATTTTAAATAAACCCAAATAAATTTACGTATTACCCAAAAATTTACGAAATTTGTAGTTTTGGTAAGTTCAAATTCGGAATTTTGAGCTTTCTGGTCAATCGAAGTTTGGCTTTCCTACCCCACCCCGAGTGCACGATCATGGATCTCTGTTCAGCCTAGTGTTACCGTTGGGAAATTGAAATACCTAATTCGTTTGGGTTCAAAATCCCGAATTTCAATATTCCGAAACTACAAATATTGTAAATTTTTCGGTTTGTTTGGGTTTTGTTAGGGTTTTTTTTTAAATCAGGGGTATTACATCAACCTACCGAACCCAAACGAACCCAAACAAATTTCTTGCTTTTGCTGGGATGAACTTTAGAAAATTATTAGTTTCAGAATTTTGAGCTTTCTGGTCAATCGAAGTTCGTGTTTCCTGACTAGGGCTATCATCCGTCCGGATTTCCCCGGATTTGTCCAAGTTTGGGTGTGGATCCGGGGACGTCCGGAGCAGGATCCAAAGAATGGACCTGAAGTTCGCATCGTTGCGACGCAACGAAATTTATTTTCTCATTTTTTTATTTCCTTAAATCTATTATTTGGAGACATATTTTTTTTCTATTTGAATTCTATGTTATCACAATAACGATTTGTATAATTATTGAGGTATTTTAATTACGATTAATTACGACACATATATTTTTTTCTATTTGAATTCTATGTTATCACAATAAAGATTCGTATAATTATTGAGATATTTTAATAACGATTATATTGAAAAAGAAATAGAGAAATTGAAAAATAATGATTTCCGTTGCTTCGCAACGTTGCGAACTTCAACCTCATTCCGAAGAAAAAAACCAGCGTTTTATTTTTATTTTCAATCTTGTCCCTGATAAAAATTATTTTTGACCTAAATGTCCGGTGTTTTGGGAGTTTTTGTCCGGTGTCCAGAGTTTATGGAATAGCAGCCCTAAGTTAGGGCTGCCATCCGTCCGGATTTCCCCGGATTTGTCCTAGTTTGGGTGTGGATCCGGGGACGTCCGGGGAGGATCCGAAGAAGCGTCCCAAGAATAAAACCAGCGTTTTATTTTTATTTTCAATCTTGTCCCTGGTAAAAATTATTTTTTGACCTAAATGTCCGGTGTTTTGGGAGTTTTTGTCCGGTCTCCAGAGTTTATGGAATAGCAGGCCCCCAATTCTTCGGGGTATCCGAAGAGTCCAAAAATGAACTTCTTCCTAGGGAGATTACTTCGCGCGTGCGCACATACACAGGAGTGAATTTATACAACATTGTACGAGAAAGGATCACCCGATGAGTCTCTCGTTACTTTGTTCTCTTTATTCGATCTTTCTCTTAAGCTCGGCCGCAACAGTGCGGCGAGTGTTTTTCCCTGCAAAGGAGAGAGGCTTTGTTGCACACGAGAGAGAACCGCGGCACGTACCGGAGAAAACCAGAGCCCAGCGAAGACTGGGTTTGAAAAAGAGCGAAAGAGAGAGAGAAAGAGAGAGAAAGAGAGAAAAAGAGAAGAGTCGTGACCACGGCACGCAGGCACAACATTTCGCTCGTTTACAGCCGTAGAGAATCGGATCTCGTGGGCCAAATGACCCATCGTCTCCGCCAAAGGTACACCCTCCCGAGCAACCCACCCCCACGGAATCCCCAACCCTTCGTACCGCATCCCCCTCGAGCGTCGACGAGAACCTTCAGCCGTTGCGTTCCACCCCCCTCGGGAGATTTACGGCAATTCGTTTTTTTCCCTCCTTAAGTGCTTTCGCATTATCTCGCTGCAACTAAATACTCTTCTCCCCTCTCTCTCTCTCTCTCTTCGAACACAGTATATACTCGTCCAAAAACGCGTACACGTATCCTTCGTGTGTACGTATACGTACCGTGGCGTCTCGTCGAAGCGACCCCACCACGCAAATACCCACACGTGGGTAAAAGCGTTGGTGCCGGAAGATAGAGAGAATAAAAGAACCGAATAACGAGCGTCCAGAGGTCCGTGTGTGCTCGGGCCTATTACTTTGTTGGGCTCGTACGTATGAGTGTGTACATACGTTTATAGTTAAGAGAGCTCTCATCTTCCCTCCTCGCTCTCTCGCTCCTCTTCTCTCTCTTCTTTTCTTTACTTGTTTTCTTTACTTATTTTCTTATTATCTCCTTACTTTATGTCACTTCATTATTATTATTATTATTATTATTATTAGTATTAGTAATAGTATTTTTATTTTTATTATTTTTTTGTTATCATTATTTCTTTGATTTATTGTCTATAGTTAAGTATAGTTAAGAGAGCTCTCATCTTCCCTCCTCTCTCTTTCTCTTCTTTTCTTTACTTGTTTTCTTTACTTATTTTTTTTTACTTATTATCTCCTTCTTTGTGTTACTTCATTATTATTATTATTATTATTATTATTATTATTATTATTATTAGCATTAGTAGTAGTATTTTTATTTTTATTATTTTTTTGTTATCATTATTTCTTTGATTTATTGTTTATAGTTAAGTATAGTTAAGAGAGCTCTCATCTTCCCTCCTCTCTCTCTCTCCTCTCTCTCTCTCTTCTTTTCTTTACTTATTTTCTTTACTTATTATCTCCTTACTTTATGTTACTTCATTATTATTATTATTATTATTAGTAGTAGTATTTTTATTTTTTTTTATTATCGTTATTTCTTTGATTTATTGTTGTTATAATTTATTATTATCATTATTATTACGATTGTTACTATTACTATTATTTATAAATTCATACTATTCTTATTATTGTTGCTTTTTTGGCTTTTCATTAAGCTTTGTTTATTTTTATGTTTTTTTTATTGTCATTCTTGTTATTCTTAGTCGTAAGATTCTATTGTTATTCTTATTTACTGATTTTTATTTATGTTTTGTATATTTTTATTTTTTTTTTATTATTATTCATGTACATCTGTTTGCCAGGAAGTCCGCTAGGGCATAATAAATTCTATCAATCAATCAATCAATCTTTCTCTTCTCGTTTCCTCCCTTCCTCCCTCTCACTCTCTCTCTCTCTCTCTCTCTCCCTCCCTCTCTCCCTCTCTCTCTCTCTCGCTCTCTCTCTCTCTCTCTCTCCCTCCCCCCCTCTCTCTCTCTTCTCTCTCTCTCTCTCCCTCTCTCTCTCTCTCTCTCTCTCTCTCTCTCTCTCTCTCTCTCCCTCTCTCGACAAGCTGTTGCTGCCAGCGCTGTCAGCTGGTTAGCGTGATCGTGTGCGTGCTCCAAGTTCGCTTACATTATCATCAGCAAGAGTTGCGTTACACGCGTGCACTTTAATTAACGTTCTCGAAAGAAGCTACGAGCGAACACACGAACAAGATCACGGATACGGACTCGAGATGAAACGATAAGTGGAAGGGTCTCTCTCTCTCTCTCTCTCTCTCTCTCTCTCTCTCTCTCTCTCTGTGCGTGTAAGTGTGTACTTTAACGTAACGTAATGCGAACTGACTGCGCAGCGAGCGAGTGAGTAATATCGGAGACAAGTATCTCGATAAGGACGAAATTCTCGGTGAATGAGTCAATGTTTAATGGATGCCACGGATGGGAGCGGAGTCGCCCCGAAATGATACACCGACACTGGCGTAAATGAGTATGCATATGAGGGAGACGAATGCGGCTTACGTTTCGTTCGGTCTGGATTTGCCATCGCGGTTATCAGACGCTTCGATAATATCGCTGAGTTATTTTCATCATTTGATTCACGTTCCCACAAGAGAAATAATGGGCTTGATCATACTACGATATTTGTATATGATTATTGAATAGTATTTCGGTATTATTTTGTTATCAGTGTTAACGCTGTTTGGTGAAAATTGCTGATTGACATTGCTCGTATTTATTCGATTGGGAAATATTGAAATTGAAATATCAATGGATTCTATCTTATACGTGAATATTATTCAATTAATATATTTATATTACTATATTTAACAGTTCAATTACGATAGAATATTATTCAATTAAGATATTTTTCGAAGATAATGGAATCTATTGATAAAATAATACTAGAGATAAACGTTAAACTGGCAATAATATTAAAATATTATAAAATTCATTTGTTTAAAAAATTCCTGAAAAAAAACAATTACAACGATGTGTCATATTTGACACACGAATCCTTGTCGAAGTGATTGAAATTCGAAAATCGAGTTTTTGGGCAACGATTATCAAATTTGTATCGATTTCATCGAGACTTACGATTCGAGCGAAGCTCATTTTGGCCTGAAAAAAAAAAAACAAGACCGTAAAGAATTCGCCCACGTGATCGTATAAAATATTCCATCTTGAAACGAAGACGAGTAATAAAATAATACTAGAGATAAACGTTCACCTGGCAAAAATATTAAAATATTATAAAATTCATTAAAAAAAAAACAATTACAACGATGTGTCAAATTTGACACACGAATTCTTGTCGAAGTGATTGAAATTGGAAAATCGAATTTTTGGGCAACGATTATCAAATTTGTATCGATTTCATCGAGACTTACGATTCGAGCGAAGCTCATTTTGGCCTGAAAAAAAACCAAGACCGTAAAGAATCCACCCACGTGATCGTACAAAAAATTCCATTTTGAAACGAAGACGAGTAATAGCGCGAGTAAAATCCGGATTGTCTCGTACAGAGCCTCG
>JAPYZJ010006146.1:0-10413 GCA_030522765.1 Ophioninae sp. B BG-2022a | reverse complement strand
TTACCATCATCGAAATCAACGGAAACCCTGGCTGGAGTCGATCCAGTACTTTCGGCAAGGCTGTGCGCCTCTCGTATACAGAGCCACGGCACTGCATCCAACTAAAACGGGGAGGTGTTACGTCCTGGCTCATCAAAAACAGAAATTATCAAATATTCCTCTCTGCACTCGCGGGTTACCGGAGTAGCAGATAAAAATAAGAATCAGCGTTATTCCGACCGTGAGAAGGGACAACCGTGAGAAGTACCCATTGGTACTAAACTCACAAATGTCAGCGGAATTCTCCACTCACGAGGCCGCACTGAAAGGGCCCAAAAGACATCAGTCTAATTTCGCAAGCTCACCGGTAACAACGTCTGTGTAAACTTCATCTTTTAATAAACGAACGTCACGAAAAATAAGTGGTTCGTCGTAGGCCTCTTCTATTTTTTCGGTATTGCCTCTCAATCCCAATCACTGCTCCTATCCCCCATCCGTACCTTCGGGTCCAAATTTGAAGCGTAGCCTTTTCGGGACGTAACAATAGCTACCGATATCATGGGACCGATCACCCCAGGGCGGTCGGGCCATGCATATGTTCTCGTGGTCCAGGATCTCTACATCAAATTGATAGAGGTTCACCCCCTTCGCAGAGCGAACGGGAAGACGATCGCGAACGCTCTCGAGGACTTGGTTATTGCCCGCTGGGGGGCACCCAAGGTCCTGATCACGGATAATAGCACGGAGTTAGTCAACAGCGACATCGGCGGGTTGACCAAACGCGTGGGGGTACGGCATAGCACCACCCCGCCGTATCACCCCCAAGCCAATCCTACCGAGCGGGGGAATCCCGTGGTGAAAACCATGATCCGCGCCTTCCTAGATGGGAACCATGGGGGATGGGACGCGCACCTGCATAAATTCCGGTTTGCGTACAATACTGCGCACCACAGCTCCCTGCAGGCTACGCCTGCGTTTGCGAACTTCAGTCGCGAACCCGCGCCAGCGATTTCGTTGCGGTGGGAGGCCGAGGGGGATCCGGACATCGCTCCTCGTCCTCCCGAGGAGTGGGTGAGACGAATGGCTCGATTCGACACGTTGAGGGCGGCCTTCACACACGCCCTCGAGGAAGCTTTCAGGAGACAATTGGAACAGTACAATCTCCATCGCCGGGATCGTACGTTCCAGGTTGGTGATCTCGTATTGAGCCGTGCGCACCGGCTCTCGTCGGCAGCCAGGAAACTGACTGTCGCTTTCGAACCCCCTTTCGAGGGACCCTTCGTAATCACGAAGGTGCTATCGCGGGTAGTGTACCAGCTATCCGATCTCGACGGGCAGCCGAAGGGTAAGCATTCCGTCCAGGATCTTAAGCCCTATCAGCCCTAGTTCTCGGTTTGGGGTTCGTTGGTTCTCGGAATTCCGGTTCCGCGGTTCACGGGATAGGGGTGTCAACCCGATTTTCCCGATCCCAATGGGTGACCGAAAGTGGTGGTGGGACCCGTGTGTCGTCCACAACCCCGAATCCGATGAGTCCCGATCTCATCATGCTTTCTGATTCCAGGATCTCGATATGTCATCGACGGCACCCAGGCCTGCGCGGCAGCGCACCGAGATCAGGGTCCTCTGGACGGCGAGTCCTCGGACCGTCTCATTGAGACGATTAAGGGACTGGCCCAGGAGGTCCTGGGTCCGGAGTGCGACGGGCGGCCGGGCTACTCCCCGGTGTCCATGGACCTCGAGGGTTCGAGCGGGGAAGAGCCCGTGGCCTGGGTCACCGCTACAGTGACTGCCCGCAGGGTCCGCCGACCACAACCTTCTGCCGGAGATGCGGCCGCAAGGGGAAGACCCTGTGGACGTGCCCCCGCTACAGCGTAGGATGGCGGGAGGTGTCTTCCACCCTGTTAAGCTACCGAATAGTACAGGAAGAGAAACCGCAAGGTACCGTTGAGCAAAAAGTTACTTTTCTTTTTCGCCATGATTCCCGGTCCTTTCCACCGTTAAGGTTACCGATCGCACTGAGAAGGACGACCCTGGTTAACGTGTGTGGCTTAGCCATGGTTCCCGTTTAGCAGAGGCCACTACCTGAGGGTAGTTACGGTAAGGAGGAGTGAGGGTTACGAGTGGGGAGTTGTGACATGATATTCTTGGAATCCCGACACAAGTTAGGTTATCGGGGTTCCGTCACGTTGACGCCCGGGTTTCACGCCATACGTTCTTTTGTTAAGGGATCTTTCCTGTAGAGTGTTTGTGAGTGGGTTCCGGTTTCCTTTCGAGTTTGTTTATCGTTTGGTTAGGGTTGGGTGCGGAACTCGGTCGAATCGCGTTTAGCTCGAAGGATTGAGCATGATGAAGCATGATGAATTGAGCATGATTCCTCTCGAACGAGGAAAGCGCCCAAAGAGGTGTCTCGAGAAATCAATGCACGCCCGGCTGTAACGCCGGCACCTCCATGGCGTGGTGCTTCGGATGGAGGAGCGGGCCGTTTTGGTTACCGGCGGAGGCTGGAGATCTCCGTGCCGCGCTCCCTGGAGGGAAGCTTTTGCCCGCTCCCACCCGATGACCCGGGGATGCGATCCTCAAGATCCTCAAAGTTCCCGTTCAGGAAAGACGCCTCGTTAATACCGTTCCGTCTATGGGAAACTCGGGCAGGAAAGGACGATTCCGAATGGAAGGCATATTCCGGCTCCCGAAAGTATATTTAGCTCTCGTAATAATTTCGGCTCACGAGAATGTATTGAAAAGTCTCGTTTTCCAATAACGTTCCCGCTAGCTCGATCGCACGAGCGTGTTTACCTTATTTTTTTGTAAGCGCGCGCGGCTCCATCGCCCCGCGCTAGCCCTACCCGCGACATGTACAGGTCGCTACAAAAGTGTTCGAGGTAACTCGAACCCTGATCTCGGGTAACACGTTTTCGAGAGGGTGACCGCCCTTAAGGAGTATTAGACCAGCTTTCGTCGACGACGGACGTGTTTCGCCGACGAAGAGGTCGCGCTTCAGGTCGGGTGCTTTGCCCCGACCCCCATTAAGTTTTCGGATCTGAAGGATCGATCCTCGTGACAAGATAAAAACTGTCAGCTCTCGCCAAATAAAATAAAACCCGTTTTATTTTATTTTTCCCGTTAATTGTATCCTCGAGGTCAAGCAACGGTTGTGCTCGCTCGTAGCCACTCCCAAGTGAATCCCGACCCCTCTACCATAACTCACAGCCTCAGCAGCCGCGCTATCCCGCAACCACCCTCCCCCGCGTGAGTGCATCTAGGACATACCGGTTACGATTCCGGTGAAACAAAAATCCCCGCGGGGAGTTCTCCAGACTCCCCAGTTGCGGGGCCAAGGACGGAACCCCCTGGCCCCAGTTTAGTGCGGTTGGGGAAACCGACGAAACAAAATTCCCCTGGCTCCCCCGGAGACTGCGGATGCACCGGCGTGAGTGGGAGGCGGCCGAAGGTGACGGTTTCCGTCCCGTTCCCGATTTGTTCACGAGTGTGTATGTGGTGGTATGTGGAGTTGCGGCATAAAAAGAAAAAAAGTAATTCCCGTCACAGTATGTATGGGCTTTATTTGTTCCCCGCAGGGTTACAAAGGACCTGCGTTCTTCCCCCATTGACATGTCTTTTCAGAAACTTAATCTACTGATCCTTCTTTCTTAAAACTACGCTTCCGCTCTCTGCCGCCTCGCTCGCCTCTCGCCGCACTCGCAACCCCTCTCTCCTCCTCTTCCACACCGCTGCTCTCGTTATAATTCTACTCCTTCTCCTTCTCCTTCTCTTCACATCGCCCCGACTTCCCATTCCTCCTTTCATTCCATTCCATATCCATGCGTTCCTCTTCCTCTCTTGCCTCCTCTTCTGATCTTTGTTTTTTCCTCCAGATTTCTCGTCCAATTCTCTCCCGTCCCCTTTTCATCCAGTATTTTCTTTATCATTTCCCCAATCCCCCTTTCTACTTCCTCCCCTCCCCCATATCTGTCCAGTACGTGCTCCCACGACTCCATGTCTCGCTCACAGCACCTGCATACCCGCTCTTCCTCGGACCCCCAGTACCTCCCTTCCCTCATCACATTCCCCATTCTATACCTCGCTATCCGTTTATATATCATTTCTCTCCCCCTCCCGCCTTTAGGGTTGCTGGGACTTTGTCCGTTCTCACTTCCCTATACCATCTGTTGAATCTCTCCTGCTCCTTTCTATCCTCCCTTTCCTTCCTTTCGTATGACCCTCCCTCCCCGTCTTGCACATTTTCTTTCCCCTGCACCACCCCTTTCCTAAATTCTTCCCTTTCGCTTTCCTATTTCCCCCTCTACCGGACCATTCTTCTCTCTTTCCCCTATCTCTTCCCAGCGCCACCTTGCCAGTTCGCTCCACCGCTTCCTCAGTTTTTCCTCATAATGCCATGCCCTCCTACCTGCCCTCGTCCTTATTTTGTCCCTGTTTGTTTCTTTTCTCACCATATGTATATCTCAGCGTCCTCCAATCTAATCCTAGCGTCCATCTTAAGTACCTTTTTTGTATTGTCTCCATCTTCCCTTTCTCCCCCCATCCCCACACTTCCGTTCCGTAACCCCTCAATGTCCACGCCGGTGTGAGGAAAAGCCACCATTTTTCTCGCCACGTCCTTTCCGAACTCTCTTTTCCCAATGCCCCATACTTGCCTCATGGCCGCCCCCGCTTTATCTGTGCCTCCTGCCCCCCGTTCCTTTTAAACACATTCCCCAGGTACTTGAACTCCCTCACCTCTTCCATTCTTTCCCCCTTCCATTGCTATTCCTTCTTTTTAAATCTCCATCCTGCTTTCCTAAACCTCATAATCTTCGTTTTCCCCACATTCACCTCAAGCTTCTTCCCCTCAAATATCCTTCTAACCTTCTTATCGCCTTCTCTATTTCCTCCTCCCTTTCCGCCATCACCACGATATCATCTGTGTAAGCCAACGAGTATACCCTATCTCCCCCAATTTTCACTCCACCCCACTGCCCCTTTCCTAACTCCCCTTCCAGGTCCGCCGTCAGCAGGTTGAACAGCACGCGCCTCAGCGGACACCCTTACCTTGCCCCTCTCTCCGTTCAAAAACATTCCCCTACTCGCCCCCACCCTTTCCCTGCTCTTTGTTTCTCATTTGTCTCACATTTCCTTTATCCTATCGCTCAACCTCTTCCTTATCCCTCGTTTGCTCAGCGCTTCCCACATCACTGTCCTGCCTACAGAGTCAAAAGCTGCCTTCAGGTCTACGAACAAGGCCCTTTGCTTCCCGTTCTTTCTCTCAATCTGCCGCCCAATTATGTAGTTTAGTACGTAATATTGTATATTATTCCCATCCCCTTTCTAAATTCCGTCGGCTTTTCAGTAACCGTTCCCGCCGATTCCAGATCTTCTTCCAACCGCTTCGGTAATATTCCCGCGTACAACTTGTACAAAGATAACATTAGAGTCACTCCTCTGTATTCTTCCACGCTTCCCCCTCACCCTTCGTTTCTATTGGAATTATCAGTCCCTCCTTCCATTCCTTCGGCCATCCCTCCCTCCTCCACATCCTCCTGCACATTTCCCTGCCAACTCCAGCGCCTTCCTTCCTCCCTACTTCCATGATTAGTTTGGAATTTCGTCCCCTCCCTTCACTTTTTATGCCTTACACCTTTCCACGGCTTTTCTAACCTCTTTTTCTGTTATTTCCGCTTCTTCTTCTGCCCTCCTTCGCTCTCCGCTCTCTCTCCTTCTTCTTCCTAACCCTCCCAGCAGCATCCTAAAGTAATTCTGCCATTCCTCCACCCCTATCTACTCATTAACCCTTTTCCTTATCTTCCTATCCTTATTTATGATCTCCCATACCTAGTATTCCGTTTTTGCCTCTGCCATCTTCCTTATCCATTCCTCCCTTTCCTCCTCCTTCTTTTTCTTACCGAATTCCTTATATTCTCTTGTACTTTCGATGTACCTCGCAGTTGTTCCTTCCCCCTTCCTCCACCTCTAACACTCTTTTCACCCCCCTTCTATTCCCTACATTACTCGTCCCACTATCCTTCCTTCACCCATCCCCCCTCATTGCCCCCTTTTTCTTCATTCTCCTTCATGACTTTTCTCACATTCTTCTCTCCTCTCTCTCCGATCCGTATGTAGGAGCTGTCGTGTTAATTTCGTGCTCTGTGCTTTCTTGGCATTTTCGGCTGCCGTAAAGGGCCTGCGGGCCCACTTTTTGTCGCCGGCTGAGCACGCAACTTTTGCTCATCGTCAGTGCACTAAACTTTTCGTCAAACACCTCACATCACTGAGAAACGGACGTTTTTCCTGCCCGGAATTTTTATCTTGCTCGCGTTCGCTGGTCTGTCTCGCTCGGCGTCTCTCAATTCGGAAGTGATCGGCTGTCTCCGGTGATCTTCGTCGCTCCACACTTAATCAATCGCGCACAGAGTCACGCACCTACGAACCGCTGCTTGAACTCTGTTCACTCACACATTCTTCACCCCTCAGCTCGTCGCCGATCATCGCTCTCTATTTTCGGCCATTGTCATCTCGTCATCGCTGTGATTGTGCTACAGTAACTTAACTGTGAGCTATAGTTGGTGTATGATTGGAACGCTATCCATGCTGAACGTCGCTCACCGTTTACAAGACCTTGTCTTGATTACGTGTATAATAGCAGGTATGCGAAGTGGTTGTCTGGCTTTCTCGATGCCGTTCGTTAAATTTACGTGACGAGTGATCGTGGACTAGCTATTTACCCGCGATCGATAAGTAGTTACCGACCTTGCACTACTTTACCATACTGTTGCTTCATGATTGTGAACGCTCTTTAGCTGTCAGTTCCTCTTGCTTTCGTCCATGTCGAGAGTGTGTTTCAAGTGTAAGAAGGAGGTCGTTAATAATGTTTTAACATGCTTAAATTGCGATAGATCTTTTCACCCGGGGTGCGCAAAAAGCCATTGAGTCCCTAAGTTAGCTAATTCTTATTGTGTACAAAATCTTAATCCCTCAGGAGATTACATCGGCGTGATGTCTCGACGCGAGCTAAATGCACCTTCAGTAGATGAGGCCTCAGGCTCATCTTCTGCTAGCAATTTGAGTTCTTCGTCCCAGCATCTCATGCTGGAGCGATTTTTTGCCGAAATTTCGTCTTTTCGTGTACAACAAGAGGAGACAAATAATGAATTCCGAGCGCTTTTAGAACGACTACCCCTGATCGATTCTACTTTAAACGAACATTCAGCTCAGATTGCTGCCCTACGGCAAGAGAACTCGCGACTTGCTCAAGAACTGAATATTGTTAGGACGCAAGCTGCTATTCCGCAGTTCACATCGGCTTATCTGAGCGATTGTATTTTAAGTGGTGTTCCGTTCGATCCAGAAATTCCTGTAGAGCAAGTCGTCCACAAAATTTTCGAGGCTCTTTGCGTTAGTGAGCTATGTGCTCACGTTCTTTCTATCCGACGCTCAAACCGTAATAATAATGAGGCAGGTTGTAGTTCTGCGCCTCCGTCCAGGTTGAAAGTGTCTTACGTCATCTCGGTGACCTCAAATTCAGTGAGAGGGTTACTATTAAAGAAAAAGATCGAAAGGAAAAACCTCGAGTGGTCGGATTTGTATCCTGATTGTGACACTTCTATCAAGAATTTCAACATTTATTTAAACGGGTCACCCCCTTCAGCCACATATAAGCTTTTAAAACTTGTTAAGCAGAAAACGGCCAATGCTGGCTCTAAATATGTTTGGACTCGTAACGGCGTCATTTATGCCTGAAAGGAAAACGGTCAACGACCTCTGATTATAAATTCTGTTGACGATCTTCCCGCAAACGATGCGTGACTGTCCGGGTGCTCTTTGATACATAGTATCAGTGGGCCTTCGTCTAATTCGAATTCCTTATCAGTGTTACCGATTCGGCACACCTTCGGGATAGCTCAATTCAACGCTCACTCCCTATGAAAACATATCGACCAAACCAGGATTTATTTCAAACGGAATTTTTTCATATTATTAGCATCGCCTCAAACTTGTCTCCATCAGCACATTCACGATTCCCTAGTGAACCTTAATAATTATTTTCTAGTCCGTAACGATAGAGAGGGAAAATAATGCAGTGGTGTTCCGATTTACATTCACCGTTCTCTCCTAGCGCAGGTCTTAGCCGCTTCTCCAAATGATTTCAATAATGCGCCGGAATTTTTAATTATGCGAATCTTCTAGGAACGGTCACAGTCTTCATTATTTCCTTCGTTATATCGCCGTCCTAAAGGGCGTTTTTTTGGTAATTTTGTCGAGGCCTTTCACCGTCATTCCCATGCTTATAATCACGTTGTCATCGCTGGCGATCTGAATTGTAATTTGCTACTTGACTCATTTGAATCACGTTCACTCATGAATATGGTTACTTCATCCGCTCTCCACTTGCTATCATCTCAGGCGACATTTCACACTGCCATCAGCAACTCATGGCTTGTCGTGATAGTCGATGATGTTAGCAAGGTTGAGTCTTTTGTTAAGTCAGATGCACCATTCATTAATGGACACGATCTCTTAGCTTTGTCCTATGTGTGTGATATTTGGGCTAGTGGTCAGCATATCATTCGTCGCAGGCATATCGTTGATTTTAATGCAGAGGAATATGTTCGTTTAATCCCCACTTTTTTAATCAATAATCATGATCTTAGCAACCGACCGGTTTCCATTGACGCCCGAGTGCATTTCCTCTCAGATGCGATCATCAAGGCCCTAGACGTAGTTGCCCCTTTTCGATTTTTTCCCATTACGAAACCGGCGACACCATGGCTTACTGAGTCTCTTAAGATTCGTATTAAAGAACGATCCAGATTGTTAAAGGCTGCTACACGTGCTAATAGTCTGTTGGGTTTTGCTGTTTATAGGCAATTTAGGGATGCTTCGATGATAGATATGAGAGCGGCACGTGATGAATATCACTCGCGCTCACTCAACTCTATCACGGACCCTTCTAAACTTTGGAAACAGTTAGCTCGTCTTGGTCTCGACAAAGTAAATAGCGGCTCCCCTCTGAATCATTTCTCTTCTGAAATTTTAAATAAATATTACATTACTGTTTCCAGATCAGACCGCGTGATGAGAGATACTGCTATTTTTCGGTTCCTTGAGTTTTGTCCTAGAAGCGCCCATATTTTCGATTTTCGAGCTATTTCTGTGCAAGAAATACTACGTGCGATAAATTCTGAGGTTTCTCCTTCTCTAGCCGCTGGAATTGATGGAATTTCGCCTTTCAGCATCACTAATGCTTCGTGCATCATTGCTGCTCAACTCGAGGTCGTTTTCAATCGCTCAATCGCTGAGGGAGTGTTTCCAATTTCGTGGAAACGTGCTCTCATAAGGCCGCTTTTGAAAAGTAGTACTCCTACCTCACCGTCTGATACGAGACCCATTGCTAACTTGTCGGATCTTTCCAAATTATTCGAGCGTTTGATTAAAAATCTAATAGTAGATTTTGTCGAGACCAATGATATCCTTAATGACAAGCAGTCTGCTTATCGTCGCAATCACAGCACGCAAACTGCACTTCTTAAAATTGGAGACGACGTAAGGAGAGCTGCTGACCGTGGTCGACTTACGGTACTTGTCTTGTTTGATTTCAGTAAGGCCTTTGACACTGTGCTACATCATTTGCTTTTAGCTCGACTTAAGCGCTTGGGGTTTTCGGATGCCTCATTAAAATGGTTTCATTCTTATTTGTGCGGTCGGTCTCAGGCGGTAATTGACAATGTTGAAAATACCTCTGAGTGGCTCCATACAACTACCGGTGTACCTCAGGGGTCTGTTCTTGGTCCTACATTGTTCCCTCTTTTTGTCAACGATATTGCTGATGACTTGCGATACACGGATCATATGATGTTCGCTGATGATCTTCAAATTTATCTTAGTTGTGAACCTCATGAGCTGGAGGCCGCCCTTGCTCATTTCCAGTACGTTGTCAACGTGATTACCAGGTATGCTCCTAACAATGGACTTTCGCTTAACATCGGCAAGTCGAATGTACTCATTTTGGGTAGTCGTAGCAGTGTGGCAAGGTTGAGATTGAATGATTATCCTAGCGTTAACATTGAGGGAATTCCGCTTCCGTATGTCGATAGCATACGAAATCTAGGCGTCTTTTTTAATTGTGATCTTTCCTAGAATAAACATATCTCCGTGATCTTGCGCAGAGTTCACGCGTCCTTGCATAAACTTAAGTACCATCGAAATGCATTGTCAACCGCTCTAAGGATCAAATTGATCACTATTCTTATCTTTCCTCATTTAGATTATTGTTGCGTAGTCAATCGCGGCCTTACTGCGGAATTGGATTGCAAGATTCAAAAGCTTATTAACATATGCATTCGTTTTATTTTTAATTTGCGTAGAGATGAGCACATCACTCCTTATCGTCGTCAATTAAAATGGCTGTCTACCAAAAATCGTCGCCTTTATTTTATGGGTATC
>JAPYZJ010006145.1:0-11998 GCA_030522765.1 Ophioninae sp. B BG-2022a | reverse complement strand
CTTGCATA
Source organism: Ophioninae sp. B BG-2022a (assembly GCA_030522765.1). Classification (NCBI taxonomy): domain Eukaryota; kingdom Metazoa; phylum Arthropoda; class Insecta; order Hymenoptera; family Ichneumonidae; species Ophioninae sp. B BG-2022a. The sequence goes on along the minus strand of JAPYZJ010006145.1, from coordinate 11,990 downwards.
TCTAAGATGGTATCAACTGACAGTATCAGCTGACTAATCCGAAACGTCAAATTCCGCGCTTTGACGTTTGACGATGCGTTCGGACCAAACCGCGTAGCGTGCTTTCAGAACCCGAGTTCCGATCGCGCTCGAAACGTCGCCAATGTCCACGATACACACACGCGCGTGTGCACGCGTGCATCCTGATGCATGCACACAATCGCACAATGCTTACCTTAACAAATTTATTATGTAAATAATATAATAATATAATAAAATAATATTATAATAATATAATAATATAATAATATAACGAATAATCTAATATGATAATATAATAATGTCTACCGGAAACCACCCTTCTGTGGGAGGTGGGCCGCAATATTGAATAAAATCCAGATCCGGTCGTATGGCAATAACCGTTTTTTTTTATTGGTGATATAGCTTTCGTAAAATAAAAGGAGTTCCCAAAAAAAAAAACAACGACGATTTCTGTCGACCGCGAACCGCTCTTTCACGGGCGGGGGGACGAAATAAAAAAAATCCAGTACCCGTGGTATGGCAATAATTGTCTTTGTTTATTAGTGATATCGTTTTCGTGAACCAAACGGAGTTTACGAAAAAAATAGTGACGATTCGCATCCACCAAAAACCACCCTTCTAAGAGGGATGGGGCTGAAATTTCGAAAAAAATCCACTTTCAGTGGTATCGCAATAATCGTTTCTACTTTATTGCTGATTTCACGTTCGTGGACCAAAAGGTGTTCACAAAAAAAATGGCAACGATTTCTGTCCACCGGAAACTGCCTTTCTGGTGGGCGGGGGCGGGCTGAAATAAAAAAAATCCAGTTCCTGCTGTATAGCAATAATCGTTTTTTTTTATTAGCAATATCGTTTTCATGAACCAAAAGGCGTTCGCGAAAAAAATACCGACGATTTTCATACACCGAAAACCGCCCATCTAAGAGGGGTGGTGCTGAAATTTTGAAAAAAATCGAGTTCCGGCGGGATTGCAGTAATCGTTTTTTTATTGGTCATGTCATTTTCGTGGTTCACCAGGAGTTCACAAAAAAAATTAACAACGATTTCGGTCGACCGGAAAACACCCTTCTTGTGGAGGGGGACTGAAATTTCGAAAAAAATCCATTTCCGGTGCAATCGCAATAATCGCTTTTTTATTGGCGATATCATTTTCGTGGATCGACAGGCGTTCACACAAAAAAACGACGATTTCTGTCGACCGAAAACCACCCTTCTGTGGGAGGGGGGCCGAAAAATTAAATAAAATCTATATCCGGTGATATGGCAATAATCGTTTTTTTTATTGGTGATATAGCTTTCGTGCACTAAAAGCAGTTCACAAAAAAAATAACGACGATTTCTGTCCACGAGGAACCGTCGTTTCGCGGGCGGGGGGCCGAAATAAAAAAAACAACCAGTTCCCGTGGTATGGCAATAATCGCTTTTGTTTATTAGTGATATCCTTTTCGTTAACCAAAAGAAGTTCACGATTCACATCCACCGAAAACCGTCCTTCTAAGTGGGGTGGGGCTTAAATTTTGAAAAAACTCCATTTCCAGTGGTATAGCAATGATCCTTTCTATTTTATTGCTGATGTCACGTTCGTCGACCAAAAGGAGTTCACGAACAAAATGGCAACGATTTTTGTCCACCGGAAACTGCCCTTCCGGGGGGGGGGCTGAAACAAGAAAAAATCGAGTTACTGTTGTATGGCAATAATTTTTTTTTTTTATTAGCAATATGGTTTTCGTGAACCAAAAGGAGTTCACGAAACAATAGCGACGGTTTTCATCCACCGAAAACCGCCCTTCTAAGGGGGGTGGTGCTGAAATTTTGAAAAAAAGCGAGTTCAGGCGGGATCGCAATAATCGTTTTTTTTTATTGGTCATGTACTTTTCGTAGTTCACCAGGATTTCACAAAAAAAAAAAAATAACAACGAATTCTGTCCACCGAAAACCACCGTTCTGCGGCAGGGGGGCTGAAATTTCGTAAAAATCCATTTCCAGTGGTATCGCAATAACCGCTTTTTTATTGGCGATGTCATTTTCGTGGATTAACGGGCGTTCACAAAAAAAATAACGACGATTTCTGTCCACCGGAAACCACCCTTCTGTGGGAGGAGTGCCGAAATATTAAATAAAATACAGATTCGGTGGTATGGCAATGAACTAAAGGCGTGAACTAAAACGAGTTCACAATAAAAATAACGACGATTTCTGTCGACCAGTAACCGCTCTTTCGCGGGAGGGGGGCTGAAATAAAAAAAAATCCAGTGCCAGTCGTTTGGCATTAATCGTTTTCGTTTATTAGTGATATCGGTTTCGTAAACCAGAAGGAGTTCACTAAATAAATATCGACAATTCCTGTCCACCGAAAACCACCCTTTTGAGGCAAAGGGGTTGAAACTTCGAAAACAATCCATTTCTGGTGATATCGCAATAATCGTTTTTTTAAGTGATATCGTTTTTTTAGTGATATCGTTTTTTTAGTGATATCGTTTTTTTAGTGATATCGTTTTTTTAGTGACATCGTTTTTTTAGTGATATCGTTTTTTTAGTGATATCGTTTTTTTAGTGATATCGTTTTTTTAGTGATATCGTTTTTTTAGTGATATCGTTTTTTTGAAACAAAAGGAGTTCACGAAAAAGATGGTAACGATTTCTGTCCACCGGAAACCGCTCTTCTGGGGTGCCGAGGGGGGTGTCTGAAATCACGAAAAAAAGACATACCCACCGGTATCGCAGTAATCTTTTTCAATCATTGTTTAATTTCATATTTTTCTCAATGAAACCTGAATCATTCTAAATGATTTTATCTTGTTCCGTTCGACAACAGAGCGATCAGAAACGCTTTTAAACTTTTTTTTTTTTTTCAATCGTGACAACGGTGCCGTCTCAACCAAAATTGGGTTTTTCCCAGTCGACGAGATATGATTTTGAGTGATTAACAACTGCTGTAATTTTGTTTTTATAATGTCGGGTATTTAACTTTTTGTGGCCGTAATTTTCGTTTGCGCTACAACGAAGAAGATTATTTCCCCTTTTAAATTTCAATGAAATCAATAAACATCATAAAAATAATTAAGACCGGTGATACTCCGGCGGCAATTTCGGATGGGTGTCATTGCCCGCGCGACAAATTGCAAGACAAGTCGCACGTCAGAAGACGAACAGTAAAATGCTATATCGCCCGTCTCGCGTCTTGAAACTGATTGGTCCGCTGCCAGCCTAAGGGAATGATACGCGAAACGTCATACCATGCTCGCCCTCATCTGTCAAACGCGGTCTGAACTTGCCCACTAAATATGGCGGTAGGACATAGCAGATGACATACGAAATGTTAAATCGACAAGGCACGCAGGACAAACGCCTGCCTACCTCGCCCGTCGCCTTCTACAGTTCTCATGCTCGGATCCTGCGATAGAGTGGCATCGTCATCAAAGGCAGGCGTCGGCTCTACAACAATATGAAATTCGAATCGCTCCCATTTGAAAACTAATGGACCGATCGTTAAACGCCTTGTCATAATTGTTTCGGGCACCTTCCCGGACCCGCCAGTCACGGCTGGGCCAGTAATTCTGAAACACGCTGTATATATTACGTACATACTTATTGGCAGAAACTACCCTTATTATACATTTGCATATACATGTACTTATATTATGCATATATATAGTGATTACATATATGTTTTGCAATTTACATACATAACTTACTCACCTATAGAATAGGATAACATAAAATCCGAGTAGGTACACGCGTAACGTACCATACATAGCTATAATCTCTACAGGCGTATGCATTCGTATACCTATACATATATATGAACTCTCCCAGCATCCTGCTGCTCTGGTACGCCTGTACCCCAGTAGTATCTTCTTCTCTCTCGGATACGATACGTCACTCATGCCTACTCTTTCCTCATGCTTCCCTGATACTTCGGTCTCCAACGCGAGCCCCAAAACATTCTATTTTATTTTATTTCCCTTATACACGAAATTTTCTCATGATCCGAAAGTTCGGGAAAACACCCAAATTCCTTCGGATTCTCCTCAAGTGGTCCCCACGTGCTCTCAAGAGCACACGTGCGTCCCCCGCTTGCCTTATTGCGTACACCGACGGCGTCACCATGTCACATAACTTTCGAAGAAATCATTATGATAAAATTAATAAACAATCTATCCACCGAAATCCTATCAATCAGTTAGACTAAAAAGCCGAACTCATAAATTAATCACCCTTGATATTCTATATCACCTTTTTGCATCATCGCCTTATGGTATTCATTTAATAATCAATTTGCGAATAAAATATATTCTTCTGTTATAACAAATATCATTACTATGTAAGAACAAATCATTATTTGCTATTATTAATTCGTTCATGAATTTATATCAAAGATAAATAATTAAAATACAGTTATTAATATATTTTACCTTAAACAATTAAGAATAAAAGTGTACAATACAATAAGAATTTACAATAAAGCATTTTATACTTACCTGGGCATTTTATATAATTGCTAACCAGAATTTTAGGCGTAAACCATTATAATTATTAATTTGCGATATCAAATATATTAACAACGCATAACATAATATTATAAAACTATCTAGATTGTTTTGACTTTGCTAGCGGAACGAAACAATAGTTTATTCCGTCTTATTTCGCCCATTAATTAACATTATATAAATAAAAGCGAAAAACATCCGTTTAAATAAATCCACACTACATAATTTTATTACCGAAATAGCTTTATTATATCAAACCACATTTGTAAGCTAATAACAAATTAAATAATTAATTTATTATTGGTAATTCATATAATTTGTAATACAGTGAGCGAGACATTTCTAGCGCGTCCAATATGGCGACCGTCCCTCCACGACGCCCAGGGCACGGACAAAGGGACATCGGCCTTCAAAGAAAGAGCGCGGCGCAGCCTCCTCAGTTCTCCGGTCTCTCCCACCGCGTACAGTGCGTTTCGTCCCGCACTTCCTGAAAAGCGGCTTGTTCTTATTCTTATTATTGTATTTCTTTTGGGTAAAAGTTAACCCTTCTGTTTTATCGAAGTTCTCAATTTGAAGTTTTAGTCTCAGCACATCGTATTGTAACGTGAATTTAATTATTTTGTAACAATATATTATAATCCAAAGTCAAACCTTATGTTAAAAGTGTATAACCAATCCTAGAAATCCGAATCATCGTCCATATTGCAACTCCGTCTTTCAGTGGCATTCTATATTATTTATTAATTTCAATTCTTAATTTTATTTATAAATCGAATCAATTGATTTTGCAATCGCAATCGTTTAGGGAAAATCAACTCCTTTTCTTACCTAAGTAGTGCTGATTCTTAAGTACTGTATATTTTCCGTTTCTTACCTAAGTAGTGCTGATTCTTAAGCACTCTAATCTCCTGTATTAATAATGTCAATTGTTTCAAATTCATTTTCTCTAAATGGTTAAATTTCAATCTCGTCCAAATGCCAAGAAGACGCGGAGGAGATAAATTCCAAATCCATCGTGCAATTGCACCCGCCGCCGGTGCTCACGGTTCAGTTCATCGAGGTAATAATCGCACTCGCGACACTCGTGTGTCACCCTGCATCAAATCAAACATTCCTTGTGACACCATCGTCTTCATGGTCGACGGTCCTAACATTCGCCTCGTTACACCGAAAAGGACATCGCCGAGCGACGGAACCTCCACTGCTATCAACGAAGAACACATCGACATCATCAAAATCGATTAATGTAGTGTTTTCACTGGTAACTCCTCATATCTCTCTAATCCCGTTCAAATCTTCTTCCTTTTTCAACACTAAAGTAAAGTATTTCACGAATTACCGATTCCCGGCAGTATTCGTATTTTCTGTTTGGTCTCTCTATTTTACCATTTAAAGTTCTCACTGACCAACACTTGGTATATTCTATTTTATCCTCTACCGGTAATTTTCTACATTGCCGGCACCTGGTGTTCATTATCCCTAAAAATTCTCTACTTCATCAACTTCCGGTATTTCCTTCTTTATCCACTATCGTTAACTCCCTATATTATCGACATACGATAATTCTCTATTTTACCTACGATCCGTTAATTTCGTACATTATCGACCCTAGACATCTTTCTACCTTATCGAAAATCGTTAATTATCTAATTTACCGACCTATGGTACCTTTTCTATATTACCGACATATGATATGTCTTCCCTTTACCGACGCATGGTATTTCCCTATATTACCGACTATCAATAACTTTTCTTCCTTATCGACGCACGATAACTTTTCTACATTACCGTCCCAAGATAAATACCTTATCGCGAACTGTCAACCGAAAACAACGGTTCCCACCTTACCATCAGTGGGAATTACTATCCATCATAAAATAACCATTACCGATGTCCGGCTCCTTCACCAATATACTACCGTCTGTCGGATCTTCAAAATCACCCGCTACGCACCGCCGCTCCTAGGGTAAGTCATCGAGTCACACTACCAAATTCTCTCTTTAAATTTTACCGACTACCCCTATTTTGTTGCTATAACCTACATAAATGACCAAAACTCACGTTTGAACCTTATCCCTGTTGGGCGCATTCCTGACAAATCGAAGGTTTTTCTCTCTCTCTCTCTCTCTCTCTCATTAATCGTCTCTTAACATTTTATTTCCTAACCTGTTGCGTCCGCTATCCGAATTACGGGTGGGTACTCGAATCTCGTTCATTTAGATAATCAGGACGTAACACAAAAACCGCGGAAACAACGGGTTTTCGCGGAATTACGGAATTTCGCATTTCTCGGAACTATTGATCTCAACTTGTGTTTTCGCGAATTTTTTGATGAAATTATCATTACGACGCTAATTTACCGGATTCCTACCGAATTTAATGCGAAACAGTGAAATCGCCCTGAAAATCCGACAATTCTCTCGATTTCGCGTTTTGCAGACGCAGAATCGCAGAATACTTGAATCACGCACTACGAGGCATTTTTCGGAATTTTTGGACAAACCAAATATTTTCCCAAATTTTTCGACGAAATTATCATTATGATGCTCATTTATCTGATGTCTACCGAAATTAACGCGAAACAGAGAAATGGTTGTTAAAATCCGAAAATTCTCTCGATTTCGCGGTTTTCGGCGGGTGAATCGCAGATTACGCAACTCTCGCACTTCGACGCATTTCTCGGAATTTTTGAACATAACGTATGTTTTTGCGAATTTTGCGACGAAATTATCATTATGATGCTAATTCATCTTATTCCTACCAAAATTAACGCGAAACAGCGAATTCGGCGTGAGAATCTAACGGTTTTCTCTATTTCGCTGTTCTCGTACGCAGAATCACGGTATACGCGAATCTCGCCCTTCGACGCAGTGCCAAGCAATACGCGAATCTTCGCGTATTCCGTGAATTTGCGATGGAATACCTCGAAATCCAGCGAATTTTCGGATTATCACGGCAATGTCGCTGCTTCGCGTAAATTTCGGTAGTAATGAGATAAATTAGCGTCATAATGCTAATTTCGTCGAAAAATTCCCGAAAACGCAGGCTGTGTTCAAAAATTCCGAGAAATGCGTCTAAGTGCGAGATTCGAGTATTTCACGATTCTGCGTCCGAACACAGCGTAATCGAGAGAATTGTCGGATTCTCACGGCGATTTCGCTGTTTCGCATTAGATGCGGTAGGAATCAGATAAATTCGTATCATAATGATAATTTCGTCGAAAAATTCCCGAAAAAACAGGTATTGTTTAAAAATTTCGAGAAATGCGTCGACGTGCGAGATTCGAGTATTACTCAATTATGCGTCAAAGTGCGAGATTCGAGTATTCTTCGCTTCTGCGTCCGAGAACCGCGAAATCGAGAGAATTGTCAGATTTTCACGGCGATTTCGCTCTTCCGCGCAAATTTCGGGAGCAATCAGATAAATTAGCGTTGTAATTATAATTTCGTCGAACAATTCGGAAAAATCAGTTTGTGTTCATAAATTCGGAGAAATGCGTCTAAGCGCGAATGTCGCCAATTCCACGATTCTGCGTCCGAAAGCTGCGAAATCGAGAGAATTGTGGGATATTCACGGTCATTCCTCTGTTTCGCGTTAATTTCGGTAGGTATCAGATAAATTCGCGTCATAATGATAATTTCGTCGAAAAATTCGCCAAAAACGCACGTTGTGTTCAAAACTTTCGAGAACGGCGTCTAAGTTCGAATGTCGCGTATTCCAAAATTCCGCGTCCGAAAACCTCGAAAACGAGAGAATTGTGGCATTTTCACGGCGGTTCCTCTATTTTGCGTAAATTTCTGTAGGTATCAGATAAATTACAGTCATAATGATAATGTCGTTAAAAATTCGCCAATACACATATTGTGTTCGAAAATTCCGAAAAATGCGTAGAAGTGCGAGATTCGCGTATTCTGCCATTCTGCGTCCAAACACGGCGTAATCGAGAGAATTGTCGGATTTTCACGGCGATTCCGATGTTTCGCATTAAATACGGTAGCAATCAGATAAATTAGTATCATAATGATAATTTCGTCGAAAAATTCCCGAAAACACAGGTTGTGTTAAAAATTCCGAGAAATGCGTCGATGTGCGAGATTCGAGTATTCCTTTCTTCTGCGTCCGAGAACCGCGAAATCGAGAGAATTGTCCGATTCTCGAGGCGATTTCGCTGTTTCGCGTTAATTTCGGGAGGACTCAGATAAATTAGCGTCATAATGATAATTGCGTTGAAAAAGTCGGGAAAACTCAGTTTGTGTTCAAAAATTGCGAGAAATTCGTTCCAGTGCGAGATCCGAGTATTCCACGATTCTGCGTCCGAAAGCCCCGAAATCGGGACAATTGTAGGATTTTCAGATACCAGATTCGCGTATTCCGTGATTCTGCGGTGGAATACCGCGAAATGGAGAGAATTGTCGGATTTCAACGGCGATTTCGCTGTTTTGTCACGTCCCAGCGTCCTCGCCCTTACGTAAATACAAAATAGACCTTGACTCGTATAAGTACAATTACAATTTACTATTTCGTTAGTACTTGCTGTATTTATATAGATACCGCTGTAAAATCAATAATTAGGTACACTGATAGCTAGAATAGCCTATATGCTTCAAGAAGAATCTTGACGGTTCTGGACCATTCACGAACATTCACATAATAATAAGCCGCAACATTTAGAGACAAACAATAGTATTGGATTGCCTGAGCACCGGCCTGAGCCGCCGAGCTCAGGCCGGTGATAAGACAAGTGAAGAATGCACACGTGCATTCTTGCTGACTCGGAATGTGAACCAGCCCCACAACTCGTTCCCATGCCGAAACGTCTTCTCTCTAGAATATTCTCGAAGCATACAAGTAAATATTAATAAAAAGTTTATTTTTGCAAATACAACAAATATAAACAAAAGGATGACTAGATAATAACATAATATAATATGTATATCACTTGTAGACTAGTAATGTCGACTATCAATTGAATGAACTACTAAATACGATGTTAAACACTACGACCAATTATAACTAGAATTATTAGCGCTAAACACCCTGTAACGATTTATTCATTACAAATTACGGTAACAATTAAGTTTCACATAAGAGCAATGATCATTTAATATAATTAAATCATCAATGCTCAAATATATCCAGTTCAATCACGATAATAAACTATTGTAAAGCAATGGTGAATTAATGGCATTAATTTACCAATGTTCAATCACATAAATAACCATGTAAAAACATCAAAAGACCCGAAACATCTACAAGGAGTAGATGGGCCAGCGCGCCGCCCCACCACCGGACCGCTGGGACCGACGTACGTATAAGGACGGCCAGCGCGCCGAGCATTTCAGTTCTCGATCTTTCCACCTACAGTGCGCATCGTTACCGCCGTTAGGAAAATCGAACATTTTGATATTTGTCCGAGTTCTCGAGTCTCTCTACCCGTGAAAGAAGTGTCGGGAAAATCGAAACCAATTGTACTTCGTTTAAACCAATCGAAGCGTATTTTAACGGTCTTTTTGCTTTTGTAATAACTTAATATATTACTTCGGTTCTGAATTATTAAAAGTGTACTTTAACCCAATTCAAAGTGATTGTAACAATATATGTACTAAAGTGAAATCTGTGTTAATTTAATTCATTCCTTTCGACACCAATACGTGATCGTCGTCTGCCAAATAATTCAAAACACATACGAGGTGAAAAATTGAATACAAATCCGGTTTCCTCTAATCCCGTTTTACATAACAACTATCGTATAAACTTCCAAAGTGCTAATGCTACACCTGCATTCGGAGTTAACCTTACTAACCTCCAAGGTGCATCTGATACACCTGCATTTGGAGTTACGTTCCCTAACGAAATGTGTATTCAATTTCTTACCTGGTATGCCTAAACATCGTGGTGGCACTCAATTCCTAGTCCGCCGAGTTATTGCAAAACTCTCGGTCTCGATCCGCGGCCGAAAAACCCATCACCTGGGAACCGAATAAAATCTTCCGGATCCAATCACAAAGTAAAAGTTATCTCGAACGTGTCCGTGAAAATCGACATCCTTCTGCTAAACTCCCATGGTGCAACAATTCGGTTAATCCCTGGTCGTGGAAATTCAGTAGCGTCGATCTCTACGTCGTTGGCTCCTACATGTCAATTTCCAATAATTGACTTCTATACGGAGTTTTCGGAGTTCATTCCCCCTGTCTACACTATTCAGTCTCCATCTCCCGTCATCAACGTGTAAACCTTAGTCCGGGCCGACGCTTATGCCACCGGTGGTGTATTACTCTCACGAGGTTTGGGAATCCATCCAGGATTACCTGTTAACCGATCAATTATCATACCCGCTACGCACCGCCGCTCTTTGGTAAGTCCAAACCACTCTACCTCGCCGTCTCATTATTCTAATACCAAAAGACCACAAGTGATTCGTGGGTCCTCATCCCCGTCGGGCCCATTCCCGACGAAACAAAAAGGACCTTCAATGTTTACGTCCCGATTCTCCGTGCAAGGCGGAGAAGTTCACTATTAATCATTTTGTAAAATTCGTTTTTAACTAATTGGGACGTAACATAAATAAAATTTTGTTGGCAGCGGTGGGATGCTGCAATCACTTATGGTCTAAATTACGTTTTGCTTTCGAGATTTTGTATCCCTTATCAATCCCAAATGGATGGTCTGTCCACACGTTCAAAAGCTCATAAATTTTCTGAAGACGAACTAAACCTTCCTGCCGAACAATTAACACAAAAGCAAGACATGCTACGCAAACAGGAAAAAGCTCTTCATGAATAAGAACTCGAAACAGAAAACAGATTAAGAGCCCTCCAGGCACATGAACAAGAGTGAAGTGAAAGAGGTTCCCCGAGCCGTTCTGCCCTTACTGAAGCTATCCTCCCTACAACACGCTATATCTCAAATAATGTCTCAATTTACCGAAATCATAAAAGAAATGACAGAAATTAGAAGCGAACGCCCAGGCTCATCAATTCCAAGCTCATCCGCTCCTGAAGTAGGTAGCGAACTACTAAACGTTCTCGACGATAATAACTTCAACTCAACACAAAGAACTCCTGGTATCAAATTCAAAGACGCTCTCGAGTCTGTTCCAATTTTCAATGGTTACAACATTCCGGTATTAAGATTTATAAGGTCTTGTAAACGAGCACGTGACATGTTGCTCCGCACCTAGAGCCAAGCCTCACACAGTTGCTACGAACCAAATTGAAAGGGCACGCCGCAACGGCACCAGAAGATTATAATTTTCAAAACGTAAACGAATTAGCTGACCGACTAAAAACACTATTCGGGTCCGCGAAAACGCTCAACCAATACCGCATCGAAATAGGTAATGTCTCCAAAACCAAAAATGAGCATATAATACATTTCATGAGCAGAGTTAAGGACCTTCATACTGCAATACAAGAAGCCGAATTCGACAATCATGGTCCAATGACATCTGAAAATCTTAAAACGTTGAACAACGACACG
>JAPYZJ010006144.1:0-10417 GCA_030522765.1 Ophioninae sp. B BG-2022a | reverse complement strand
AAAAAGTGTAACAATATATTTTAAACATTCAAGTGAATTCGTGTAATAAATATTTTATTTCTCTAAACCCTTTTTATTCTAATAACCTATGAGTCTCTCCCCCTCTCTCTCTCTCTCTCTCTCTCTCTCTCTCTCTCTCTCTCTCTCTCTCTCTCTCTCTCTCTCTCTCGATATACATTAAAACTGCTCTCTTTAAAAATTCTCAACAACAACGTTTTTGCCACTCGTCGCTCCTGTCAAGATTCTCGGGATAAGGTACACCCCAGTAGTTCTTTCGCACACACGGACACGCGTGCATACCTACGCGAATACAAAAAAAAACACAAGTACACACACACACCCACAATCCATCCGACGTAAATCGTAAAAAACGAAAAAAAGTTAAAACGATCAATTGACGCAATCGCAGAATGGATGTACGAAGGATCTCTCCCCACTTTACATTCGCGACTCGAGACTTGTCCTGTCAATACTCATATACGAAACGTTCGATTATCTTTTTCTATTTTTTTTAACACTTTTTCTCGTTTACTCCTGCAATGTTTTTCAGATTTTCGATTTTGTATAATTTTTCGGTGAAAAATGATTTTTGAAGTTGGAGTATGTTTTGTTTTCTTCTTTTTTTTTGTTTTTTCGTTGATATCTCGGTTAGGGGCCGACGCAAACTTTTTTCTGGCATTGAGTCGTATCGAAGGGGGACTCGAGTGTTTCGGGTAGTTAAGATTAGAGTCCTCTACCTGCCCTCCCGACGAGGCATTCGAACACAACTCGAGAACGACGAAACTCTTATTTTTTCTCTCTCTCTCTCTCTCTTTCTTTCTCTACTTTCGTTCCGCTATCGTCGAGAAATGCCGGCCTTATCTCTGGGACACGAGCACCGGAAATATTTCCATTTTTCTGCACTCAACTGTGGTTCCAATTGCTTCCCCCCCCCCCCCCCCCATTTCTCTATCACTCTTTTCGAGAGTGACTCGTCCTCGTTCGATCTACGGAATGCGTGTAAGCGGCAAACTTTCTTATCAATCGTTTCTATTCTTTCCAATTCCAACTCGGAAGAAATACGAAAAACAGCTATCGCGATAATCAGCTAACCTGTAATAATTAATTCGCAAGAAATCTGTTCTTAAAAGTAAAAAGTAATTTTAAAAAAATGTTCCTTATCAATATCATCATTATTATTATTATTGTTATTTTTATTCTATATCGCTATCATTATGACTCCCAGACGTTCGACTTTAATCAATTGATAAAGAAAAACGATTAAAATCATTTTTATGATTTACTCATAATTGTTTTAGAATATTTATTTATTTATTACACTGTTATATTGTCTGGGGTGATCGGTCCTAGTATGGTTTCAAGTCTTTGTCTCTGTTCAGTCCAGTGTTCACATTTAAAAAAGGTATGTTCCACATCATCTTTGGTCTTTCCACAGTATTTACATCCTGGTGAACCCAATCTGTTCATTCTGTACAGGTACCTCCGGAAATATCCATGTCCGAAAAGGAATTGGGTCAGGTAGAAATCCACCTCTCCGTGCTTCCTTTCCGTCCACTGGACGATCTCTGGTATCAGTCGTTTAGTCCAGCGCCCGTTCCCGTTTGCCGTCCATCGGTTCTGCCACAGCTCGAGCGTTCTCAACCTTTCCTCTGTTGCGACTTCCTTATTATTATTATTATTATTATTATTATTATTATTACTAGTAGTACTTCTATTGTAGCAACAATAAAAATAATAATAAATATCATATCAATTCAGTATATCAATAATGTTAGTTTAATATATTTAATATATTATTAATATAAATATATTATTATTGATATATTCACCGTAGTAAATTATTACCATTATTGCTGAAGCGACCACGAAGAAAACGAATAAAAAGTCACGATTTTTTTCCTTTTTTTATTCTTTCAAATAATAGAATGAATTATGAGAGGGGTTTTTTTTGCTTCGGTCATCGAGAACGAATATTAGGATGAATTTCATTCGAACGTCAACGTCGTCGAACTTTGCCATTTGACAGAATCATGGTACGGTGTACAAGTTGACGTTGAAGAAAATCATCGCGTACGCGTCTACCTGGCGAGTTGTTAATTCCGCGGAGTTGGCTTTATTAATACGAATCAGCAAAGGCCAGAGGCCAGTAGGGAGCGTACCATACGTCAATACGGTGATACGGTACGGTACGCCCCCGGGGCGTCAAAAAAGAAGTTCCGAATATGCTCGCTTGTTCTTGACGGGAACACCGATCCGTATCTCAAATTTATATTTTTTTCTTCCCCCCCTGTGTTTTTTTTACAAACTCCGCGGGGTCTCTAACGGAAGTTGAACGAGACAGAGGTATTTCGTCATGTGACATCGAGAAGTGATGTATTAATTATTTTCCGAATGAACGCGTCGGTGAAGCCAATCCATCGTTCCATCGCTCGCGCTTATTTTTTTTTTTAGTATCTTTTTTCTCCCCCCAATTTTTCGCAATTGGCAATTTTGGCGGAACAGCTGATTGGCTGTAGAGAAAATCAAGAATCTCGATGAACTTCGATTATCGATATGTTCTTCGTATTTTGTTTCCTATTTTTACTTGTTGGTCGGAAAAGATTATAAATATAATTTTTAGTACTGTTATTTATTTTATTATATTTAATATTTATTATATTTAAATATTTATTATATTTAAAAATGTTATAGTTATTGTATTAATATATTATTATCGATGTAACAATTATTATTAAATATTGGAAATATTTATTCGATCGTTATATCAATGTACTATCATTGACCTATTAATTATTATTAAATGTTGGCAATGTTATTATTAATGACATTTTTATCTAATTTATTCGAATTAAAAATTGAGAAACGTAAAAGAAAAAAAAATACGACTCTATGACTTTTTCACCTTTTTCGTGTTTATGCCGTATTCCGACGATACCAGGCAGAAAATATACTATGTTATTATCAGTACGTTTATCATATTTCGTTTACTTTTTTTGTCGATTAATAAGTGAGGATGGTGAAAATTATTTTGATAATTTACTCTTAATTATTTCTTATCAATATTATTTCACTATCCGAGTGGCCACGAAGCTTGTCGCAGTCGTGGAAAGAAAACGAGTAAATCGAGAGTCTCTATCTCCGAGCACGCCCCTCCCACCTTAAAAATTTCTATATCCTTGGCTCGTCTTTTTGTTCTTCTCCATTCCCGAACTCCCGGTGTGCAGAACGTTGATTGATCTGTTTCCTCGATCTCTCGGAACGAGGCTCACCTATTTCGATCCGCTGGAGGCTCTCGAGCTCTCCAGCGTCATCAAGAAACGATTCCTCGTGGCTCGTTTCGTTTTCGTCTCTCGAATTAGCAAAAATGAAACGAGAACGCAGGATAGAGGAAAAAAATAGAATTGAACAAATAAAACTATCATTCGAGTTATTGCAATTAAAAAAATATTAAAATAAAAAGACGAATGTAAAACATAAATTATAAAAAAGGAAATAAAATGTTAATAATGATAATTTAAATTTAAAAGAGAATGCAAAGTAAGAAAAAAAATGTAAAAAAAGAAATGATATCAAAAATATGAAATATAAACAATTTTTTTTTAATAAAAATAAATAAACGAAACAAATTTTTTAAATAGGTATTTTAATCATTCAAATTAAATGAATAAAAAAAAGTAATTAAAAGGAAAACGTGAAAATAAAAAAAAATACGAAACATCAAAATTGAAGGAAATAAGAAAGTAAAAATTTGAAAGATAAAAAAATAAGAATAAAAATATTATATAAATTACAGCGATACGAAAATGTAAAGTGAAAAGAAATAAACAATATAACAAAATATTTCAAAAATGAACAGATACGTATAAATTATAGAATATAAAAACAAAACAAATTAAATAAAATATATTGAATACTAAAAAAATCGATCGAATGAAATGTAATATAAATGAGTGTAATTGAGAGATCGCAGGACGTCGATAGGAGGATTCCCAATTGATATTCAATGATATCCTCAGCTATCGCCACCTTCCCCTTTGCAATTCTTTCAGTCCGCTATACAAATGACTTGGAATATTTCGCATGGAAATTGACTTTCGAGTCGTCGACTTAGCAGCTACTTTGGATCGCGAGATATTACACGCGACATCCTACACAATTTTTAAGAGCGGTTACCGCGCGGGGCACACATACGGTCGGGCCTTTTTCTTTTTTTTTTCAACTTTTTTTCTTTTTTTTTATTCATCTCGCGAGCCGGTTTGTACTCGGTTTATCGCGTGCCTCCGGTGGTCGAGTTCAATTGACTCGTTATAGAGGCGCGAGACCGCGACTAAATTGCCGATAGAACCCGATCGGGGCATTTTAATGAAAACGATCGGGAGAAACGAACGTATGTGTCTCGCGTGGGATATTAGAATCATTTTTGTATCAGTATTATTATTATTCGTGTAAACTTCGGACTGACGGAAAACAGGTTGATTTTCAATGTCTTCTTCGGACAAAAATTCTCTTCGTATTTTTCATTCAATTCTTCGTCAAGAAATTTTTCGTTCGCTAAATATTAATCGATAATCAAATTATATTTTGGCAGTGTCTTATTTTATTTTTTCATGCGAAGTACAATCGATATAAAAAAAATTGAAACCAAAGCTCCTGGTACGAAAAAATAAAAAGCAAAGTTTTGAATATTAAAAAAAAACAGGTAACGATGTGCTAAATGAAAGTAAAAAATACACAATAACACGAATAATAATTAAACGTAAATAAATATAATTTGAAAAGAATTAATTCAAAATAGTAATTACATAACGTGAAAAATGAGGAAACTTTTTTGAACACTTTTCGTATTTATTCTATTGTTATATAAGATCGAGTAATAAAACTAAATATTTGGTATGTAAACTTTTATTATTTTTTGCATGTTGATTATTTATGGAATATTTTATTATAAATTAAAGTATCTTTTGTTTTATTCTTTGAAATCAAATCGATAATTAAATAATAATCATCAATCGGTATCGAATAATTATAACAGTAATTACAATCCGCAAACCCAAACAAATACATTTGTTACTCCTAACGATATTATTATGATCATTGTGGAATTGAATCAGCGTAATTTGTAAGGGAAATGGTAAATTGATTGACATTTACCGCGGACTCGGAGAAGGTACTATAAATATACGTCGATAAATTGATTAATGTGAGACTCGATCGAGGACATTTGTCGTTAATCAACGATCGATTAGCGCCAAGATCAAAGAGCGCACGGTCCCTCTCATCGCGGTGAAAAATTGTGCCACGACTTTACTCTATCTCCTTATCCGTACATTATGTAAAGATAGTTTTTTTTTTTCATTTTTTTGTCATTTTTTTTTTTCATTTTTTTTTCGTCGGGATCGTCGTGACTCGCGTTGATACTTTATAGCTCTGGCACGACTTTTAACGACGCTGCGCGACGAATATAAAGAGGTGTGCAAGAGATTTTTGAAAACACGAGATAGAGAAACGAAGAAAGAGAGGTTAGAGTGAGACCGTTTCTTTTTTTTCTAACATTTATTCAAGTACACGTTCAGGACTCTTAAACTACCGATAATTACCGTTCCCAACGATTTCACTCTTCTCAGTTATATCAGTAATTCTGATAAGCACTGTATCTACGTGTAAAAGCATTAAAAAAATAAAAGAAAAAAACATTATATGCATTTAAAAATGAAAGAAAACTAAGAGAAAAAAAAAGAAAAATAGAAAAAAGAATAATGTTTAAAAAAATGAAACAATCTTCTTTTTTCTATTATTCTTTTTTTTCTTTTAGTTTTCTGTCATTTTTTAATGCAAATAATGTTTTTTTTTGCTTTTATTTTTTTTTTCGTTTTTTGTTTTGCTTCGATGCCTTATTTTTTTTATCTTTTTTTTTGTCTTACTTTTTTTAATAAAAAGTTCATTACGAAAGCAGTTATCAACATTCTCGCGAGAGAATTAAGTTTCAATTGTAAAATTGAAAGTTTATCGTTCAACCGATTAATCGAGCCAAAATTCAATGAAAAAATTCAATATTAATTACCGTATAAAAAAATAATGTTTACATTTACTTTAGTTCAATTGTAATTTAATTTAACTTAAATTGGATTACTAATCACATTTTAAAAAATGGATAAAACATAATTTAGTACATACTTCAATTTGAAAAAAAAAACACTCATGCAATACGTTTACGGAAAACAACGTTTAATCTGAATAATAATAAAAAGTAAACAAATTCCTAGGTAGGAATAACTCCATTTCACTGATACATACAATTATTTCATAAAATTTTCTGCAGAGTGTTTGGCCTTCGATCGAACAGGTTTCCCATCGATTAAAAATCCATAACCGGACGAGAACACCCGGGCAAGTGGGTACCCGGGTTACAAATGGTTCAATTAGGAACGATAAGCGACCGCGATGAAAGCTCGAATTCTCGAAGTTCTGATTCCCCTCTCCATAACTTCCCATTTCCTTCCCTGCCTCCTCCCACCCTTCTGTCTCATCCGAGGAAAGAAAACCATCGAATTTCCACTCAGAATTTTTCCACCAATTAACGATTTTGAAATATTGCAGCAAAATGTTTGTTAGAATTTAAAAAAAAAAACAAAAACAAAATAAAAAGAAATACGTCACTTTGAATTTTTCACGTTTTTCGTTTTTCGTTTTTCGCCGTACCAAAAAGGAAATATCAAGGGACAGAAAATCGAATCGAAAAATCGAAAAGTACAGAAATTCCTCGTTAGAATTTAATTTTGATAATTCCTTTATTTTTCAAAATTAAATTCTAACGGAGAATTTCTGTACTTTTCGATTTTTCGATTCGATTTTTCGATTCGTAAAAAGCGATAAAAAAAAATCGTCTATTTAGAGAAGAAATATGTGTCTTATCAGCGGGTGGTGGTCAGGTCGTAAAAAGGTCTTTCATTCATTTCCGTTCACTCCCACGTTCACGAAATGTCTCAATTAGCTTGGTCACGAAGAGCAAATGGAGAGGGAAGGGGGGAAGAGAGGAAATACCAGAGATAGACGTAACGCTTTTTAATACATTTTTATAAGACACTTGCCCTCGTCCGGTATCTCCCTACTCTTTCCACCATAACTAATGGAATGATAAACAATCAAAATCGAGTCTTAATTGCGAAGAAAATCTTCGAATTAAAATGTACGCGTACGTTCGTGTATATATATGTATGTATATGTTCATACGTGTAATTATAAATTTGTCTGTGTGTGTTTATAGGATTTTTAGTCGTTACCCGAAATCGTCGGGATCGGCGAAAAATTCTTTGAGTTTTGGCGTTGCGTCTCTCGCGATCACGCGCAGCAGGTAGTCCGCCGATCGAGAGAAAAAAAATTTTTAAAGGAAGAGACGATAAAAAAACGAGAGAGAGAGAGAGAAAGAAAATGGAAAAAAGAATATTGGACAATTCGTACAGCGGCACACCCTCGGGTGTGACTGCGAATGGCTTAATTATTGAACGAAAAATGTCCGACGACGACGGACACGCAGAAAAAACCTTTTTTTTTTTTCGTCCTCACGGACACAAGACTTTCCGTGCTTAATCGAAATTACTCGAAAAATTGTTACAAGTTACCGGTGTTTTTTTTTTCGATAAAAAATTATTTTCGTTTTACTGGACGAAGGGACGAAAAAGATCGTGCGAAATGGAAAAATCGTGGATGGAATAAATTATCGCTTGAAAACGTGAATTTTCCTATTGTTAATAATAATGGATGTCAAATTCGACTGTATTGACGGGTACTTCAAAAAGAAATTTTTTTATTTTTAAATTTAATGTAAATTTAATTATTGGATTTAACTTTCGGATGGTTTTATTGTTAGCAATACTTATTCAAAAATTTGATTAAGTATTGGGTATTTATTGTGGGTAATCATTGGGTAATTAATATATTGAGTTTTCATATTATTGCTGATTAATTAAGTTTTAATTAATTGTTGGAGAATTAATATATTGAGTTTTCCAATTAATTAATTGAGTTTTCCAATTTATTAATATATCGAGTTTTCCAATAATAGCTGATTAATTAAGTGTTCCATAATTATTGAGTTATAAATATATTGAGTTTTCCATTGATTGCTCATTAATGAATATTTCAGAATTCAGTACTTCAAAATCTCGAGCTGGAAATGACAGGGAGAAAAAAGGGCTCGAAGGGCTTGAATTTTAAAAAAGATCGAAATCGAATCAAAACTGCAGAAAGCTGAGAACAGTTTCGTCATTTTCCTCAATGACTCGCGATCTTTCGAAATAACGTATAATAATTATAATAACACTAACGAGCCGAAAAAGATTAAGGATTACAGGGAAGATGCGCGAAAAAAAGAATGCGTTTCCGGATACTCTCGCGATACGTCGAGAGATCGGCTGTTTTGCGCCAAGATTTGCTCCTCCGATTAAAGGATCATTTCGAGGATCCAAGAGCCGCCGATATTCACCGTAAGACTACGAATGACTCAATTATACCTTGAAAATAATTTGAAAAAAAAAATCAAGAAAAAAAAAAGGAAACGAAAAATTACAAAAAAAAAGGGAACATCAGAGATGCCCGGCTGCTCGAGAATTTCGAGCCGATCGGGGCACGATCGCGAGAAGATCGCATGAATTATGTCCCTCGCCCCAATGATGTATTTATCCCCGGATTTTTCAAGTCTTTGAGAATTGCGCGGGATGCCGAGAATAATGTTGGCTTCGAGCAGCTTCCTTCGATGTGCGCAGGTCCTTAAACCAATTTCCGCGACAACCAAAAAGAAACAAAAAAAAGAAATTTTCCCTATTCGATTCTCGATCGAATTTTCTTCTACAAATCGCAAACCAATACAGACTATTTTCACCCTCATTTCGTTGAAGAAATATCGCAATTAATGCAATTCTATCCCAGCCTAAACAAAATATTAATGTAAAATATTTTTAAATTCATTTGAATGAAATATTTTTACTCATTAAAATTATAATTTAAAGTATAATAATTAGCTATTGATAACAAAAATGTAGTTAATCAATTAATTCATCATTAATCGTAGTTAAATAATTAATTAAAATAAATATTTATGAATAGTCAATTAATTAAATCAAGTAATTTATTAAACATTCAGTAAATTCAAATTATTGTTAATTAATTTTTTCCATTTATCAATTAGTAAAATTCCCTAAATTAAAAATCATATTTTTTCACCGGAAATCTAAATAAAGCCTTTTTTTTATTTTTCTCATAAATTCCGATTTTTTTTCCAAACAATGTCACTAGATCGTACAATTTTACCTTAAAAAAAGACTTAACCCCAAAAAATGTAATATTTCAAACGAACATTCCCAAAATTGTATAACGACAAAATCTCGTGTTTTAAATTGGACAAATATCGTGTATTTCGTTTTTAATATCAAATCGTTACGAAGTTCCCCCCCCCCCCCCTCCTCTTTCAACCAACACCTTTTTTGGGACCCAAAGAGGCGCCTATGGCCCGTACAATTTTTCACGCTCACCTTCGCTTCCCTCCCGGTGCGTGGACCACTCGTCTTTTTTTTTAAATTTTTTTTTTTCTCTTTTTGTACGGGAGTCCCCAAAAAACGGCTGTAGGATTTGCCGCTGTAGGAAGGGAAGGGCCCGGGTGAAAACAGGCCGAAACTGTGGGGTCAAACCGCGTGATTAATTACCCTGGTCTACGAGCCCGATCGGGTCCACTTTCGACCACTGGAATTCTCGAATAGACGCGCGCGGATGTATGCACGTAGGTATCTATGCGTTGTATATTCGTAACGTCTCAGTGAGTCTTAGAAACGACTTCCTGGCGCGAACTAACTAACGAGAATAATGGATTCGGTCGAGGTGAGAGAGGCACAAGAGACAAACTGGAAATTCAAATGAAACAAACGAAACGTAGAAACACGTAGAGTTACGACGAGCCAACGTGTAAATATGTATATCATTTTGAGACCCCATCGATTTTTTACGAGGCTTTATTTCGATCGCCACCGTCGCGTTCCCACAAATTTAAGCAAATTGAATGATTCCTTTAACATAGACATTGATACAACTCAAAATTAATTTTTGAGATTTTAGAAATTAATTTCGAAAGAATTCGGTAGCGATTTCGAAGAAATGCAAAAATGAATTTTCGAGGAATTTAAAATGCACTTGCAGGGAAGTCGAAATGAAAGAAGGGATTCAAAATGAATCTTAGAGAATTTTAAAAACGAATTTTGTACGAATTCATAATGTATAGTGATTTCGAAGAAATGCAAAAACGAATTTTCATGGAATTCAAAACGCACTTGCAGGGAAATCGAAATGAACTTCGAAGGGATTCAAAATGAATATTAGAGAATTTTAAAAACGAATTTTGTACGAATTCAGAATGAATAGTGGTTTCGAA
>JAPYZJ010006143.1:0-12677 GCA_030522765.1 Ophioninae sp. B BG-2022a | reverse complement strand
GTACAGGAAGGAGTGTATTTCATAAAAAGGTCAGAAAATCATTTAAAACAATTTCGTTAACATTATTAGTAGTTTTAATCAATATCAATTTTCAATATCGAATATCTAATATCAAAATTATCAATATTAAAAATCTAACGTAACTAAAAAACTACTGAACTTCAGTAGAACATTTGGTGGCTTAATTTATTGCATTTTAACTCTACTATGACGTCTTGCAAGGAATACGTCGAGTTACCAGTAACCCTGTATATATATTTATATATATATATATATGAACGTTTCTAATTCGATGAAATCTTCGAAAGAAGATTCAGCGAATTATTCATCAAGCCAAAATGATAAAACACCATGACCTGTGCAAGCAAACGCTAATCCATCAATCATTAATTAACGAACTTAAAATATTGTTCAAGATTTTATTAAATTTTCGATGTTGCTTTTCGAGTTGATTCAAACGATTGATTCAACTTTTCGGTAGAATCACAAAAAATTCGAAGTTACAGTGACACTCAGGTGCAGTTTTGTAATTGCAACTTCGTTAACTTTTAAACAATTATTACGAGTCGATCGAAGGGGCGATAGTTGATTTCTGAAGCAAAATCGAAATTTTTGACCACCTTTAAGCAATTATTGATCCGGGCGAGTAATAATTAATTATTTAGGAATTAATTCGACCGGGAAATACTTGTCACTCATGAATTTTCAAAATGAATGTTGAGCACGATATAATAATAAACATAATCTACAATTCCTTAAGAATCAGTTCCTGCAGATCGTTACTTTCAAAGTTAATTTCCGAATTGCTTTTATTCACACTCGAAAGTAACGCGTATACGAGTACTCGAGAGATAATAAAAAATCGATTTTTCATTTTCCTCCGAGACGACTGACGTTTTCGAGTCAAGTGTAAGTGATCTTGTCTTCCGTTTGAAGGAAAACGGGCTAAAAGTCTTATTTTTGGCGAAACGTCAAGAGTGTTCGGGAGGCCAGTATGAAACAGATATCGTAGATATTGAGCAACAAAATAAGATACGAAGTGTGAATTTTCTGCGCAAACGTATTGTCGCAATGTTTCAAGAATTGGAGCGGTTGATCCGCAAGAGTTCAGTGATCCGATGAGCGTTTCATCGTGATGCTGGAACATGCTCTTTTTTTTCCGTGATTTTTATAATTGTGCCTAGAACGTTCCTCATCCATCAACAGTGTACGTTCGTGCGTGAAACTTTCGGAAATCTTCGTACGGGGAAGTTGTCGAGAAAATACAGAGATAGGGAAAGAATGGCGAAGAAAAGAGCGAAGTGGGATGGGGGGGGGGGGGGAGGGTGAGAGCAAACGAGAGCGTTATCAGTCATCGGGTGAGAAAGAAGTCGAACGGCCGTTGGTCCGTTCTTTCGCGGATTTCTCAAACAGCGAGATCGCTTCGACGATGCGTCAGGAGGGTTATAACTCCGGCCGGGTCAAATATCGCACACCAGTCAGGGTTCACGTAAACTCGCCATTAAATCATCCTCGTAAGTGTCTTTCCCGCGAGAGCGTTTACACACGCGCATGCGCGGGGCATAATCGCTGAAGGTTTTTTTCCCGCTCGTACTTCGGGCGACTTCAAGTTACTCGGAGCGCAATCCTTTTTCGAATCTTTAAAATGATGGAAGAAGTGGAACGCGTTTCGCGAACGGGTTTCATATAAAAATCAACTTTTCTCCGAGATAACGAACACGACGTGAAAATTAACGGTTCTAGAATGTCAATAGTGATCTGGCGGAGGGCGTGTTACTTTGCGTTTTTGCGGATGGTTGATAGGTTCGGAAAAAAATTAATTTGAAAGTTTGAAACTTTACGTTATTAATTGCTTTACTACGATGGACCTGAAGTTCGCATCGTTGCGACGCAACGAATTTTATTTTTTCATTTTTTTATTTCCTTAAATCTATTATTTGGCGACATATTTTTTTATAATTATTGAGGTATTTTAATTACGATTATATTGAAAAAGAAATAGAGAAAATAAAAAATAATGATTTTCGTTGCCTCGCAACGTTGCGAACTTCAACTTCATTTACTACGAGCAAAGTTTCATAGAAGGATTCATCTTTTTCCGAGACTTCGAACACAACCCGGATGCACGAAGTCTCAGAGTATCAAGAATGAGCCAGTAGAGGGTCTAAAGCCTCGCGTTTGCACGGAATGTTGATCGTTTCGAATAAAAGCTGGTTCGAAAGGTTGAAGGGTCAACGATGTCTCGGGGTTCGATTGGTATATGATGCGGCGGGACTGTATTTTTTTTCGTCTCGTTGTAGACTACGTTGAGACAAACAATACTTATATTTTTCTCGGTTTTCTCTTCACTTCTCATCCAGTCCGGGTTTCCTAGGTTATAGCCGCGGTCTCGAATGTCCAAGTGTGGAAACTTTCATAGTGGGGCACAATTCTTTGCGATAACGTTCTCAATACTGTCTACGTAAGATGATTGCGTATGAATATCTTCTAGAAGAACTGTCAATTGTTCTGCGAATTAAAACTTCGTAATTTTCTTATATTCAAATACCACATGGTCAAGACGAGTCCAACTTTCGCCCATTAATAAACCACGCATTTTCAACCTTTCCTGAAGACACGAGCAAAACTGTTTTCAGCTGCACATTCTGTGCACTTAATAGCTTGAAAGTGACGGAAATATAGGTTCAAGGTTAAACGATGAAACGATGAATTAAATATAAGACAACTGAACAATATTTTAGCCAACGAGGAAAACGAATTCGAATTAGTTATCATTTGCCAAATTTATGGGTGAACGTGTTAGATGAATATATACCCAGCCAGTCGAATTGAGAATTCCCTCCTTTTTTGGAAATCGATCTTAAAGATCTTTTTCCATCGTCTAAACTAATGATTTTCGTAGCCATGGCAAAATCGTTTCAAGTAATCGCTGAATCCTCTTTTTTTTCACGAATGTGTCTCGTTTATAAAGCTCTGATTTTTCACTCGAACACTTTTTGCAGCTCACACGTGGTACTCGCTGATATATCGTGCGGTGTTGATGAACGGAAGTGGTTTTCGCCACATCCGGAAATATTCGAACGATTCTTTTTTCGTTCCAACTTTGAAAAACTTTTCTGTCGGCACGAAGCCCCCACGCCTCCTTCTACCTACCTACCTCCGAACGAGCTGAAATTTTGCACATAGCTTGCTTTTATTATTGTGAGAGAATACCTAGAAGGATTTTTGGCGACGCGAAATAATCTTCGAGATATCGAGTTTTAAACTCGAGTTTCGGTTTGTTTAGGTTTCTTTGCGTTTGTTTGTTTTATTAGCTTTATTTGATTTTGTTTGTTTTTTTTAGCTCTATTTAGGTTTGTTTGGGTTCATTTGGATCTGTTTGGTTTTGTTTGGGTTTATTTTAATTTGTTTGGGTTTGTTTGGATTTGTTTGAGTTTTTTGGGGTTGTTTGGATTTTGTTTGTTTTTTTAAAGCTTTATTTGGGTTTATTCGAGTTTGATTGGGTTTGTTTAGGTTCGTTTGGATCTGTTTGGTTTTGTTTGGGTTTATTTTAGTTTGTTTGGGTTTGTTTGGATTTGTTTGAGTTTTTTGGGGTTGTTTGGATTTTGTTTGTTTTTTTAAGCTTTATTTGGGTTTATTCGAGTTTGATTGGGTTTGTTTAGGTTCGTTTGGATCTGTTTGGTTTTGTTTGAGTTTGGTTGGGTTTGTTTAGGTTCGTTTGGATCTGTTTGGTTTTGTTTGAGTTTTTTTCAGTTTGTTTGGGTTTGTTGGGGTTGTTTCGATTTTGTTTGTTTTTTTTAACCTTATTTGGGTTTGTTTAGGTTTATTCGAGTTTGTTTGGGTTTGTTTAGGTTCGTTTGGATCTGTTCGGTTTTGTTTGAGTTTATTTTAGTCTGTTTGGGTTTGTTTCATACAGTAAGGCTCAGTAAAGAAAATAATTTTCAAAATTTGATATCTTCCTATCGATCGTTAATCGCCAAAAATACTTTTAGGCTTCTCTTAGAATCCCGAAAGGAAGATTGTGCAAAATTTCAGCTCGATCGAATTAGGGACTTAAAAACTTTATACCGCGATTCTTGATCTTCCTACAAAGCGATCGATTCCGCTGTCATTCAGACCATTTTTCTCTTCTTCAAAAGCTGATACATTTTTGCAATCGGCCAATACACCGCATTTTGCGCACGATGGACGAAGAGTAGGCGTGTACGAAGCAAGTAAACCGCGTTCAAAGTCCGAGCAAGGGAGTAAAAGGCGACGATTGTTTGTGTACCGCGTGTACGCGTGCGTGCTCGTTTATGACTCGCTCGTGGGGTTCAAGTCCGTTGGGGAGCAGCATCTTCGGAAACTTTCCACAAATCGTCAACTTTCACTGCGGCCTCGGTCAAAACGATGACGTTTCGTAATGCGATAAAGAAAATCGATGAGAAATCCGATTACGATGGCAATTATTATTTAAAAAATAGTCAATTGAATTCTATAATTATTACAAAAGTTTTAAACAATTTAACGTTATTTATGTAAAAAATTTGCGTTATTAAAAAATAATTATTTTACGCGAATCGAATGTTAAAAAAAAGATCGACCCGATTATGAAAAAGCGCAATTAAACATCTTTATGACGATGGAATTTTTGACGATCAGAATTCGCCGCCAAAAAATCAAATTTGGTTATTCGGACGACCAAAATTCCCCAACCAAAAATCAAATTTGATTATTTGGATGACCAAAATGTCTCGACCAAAAATCAAATTTGATTATTTGGACGACCAAAATTCTTCAACCAAAAATAAAATTTGATTATTTGGTTGACCAAAATTTCTCGACCAAAAATCAAATTTGATTATTTGGACGACCAAAATGTCTCGATTAAAAATTGAATTTGATTATTTAAACGACGAAAATTCTCCAACCAAAAATCAAATTTGATTATTTGGATGACCAAAATTTCTCGACCAAAAATGAAATTTGATTATTTGGATGACCAACATTTCTCGACCAAAAATCAAATTTGATTATTTGGATGACCAAAATTTCTCGACCAAAAATCAAATTTGATTATTTGGATGACCAAAATTTCTCGACCAAAAATGAAATTTGATTATTTGGATGACCAAAATTCACGACAAAAAATCGATCGATGTCGATTTTGGACGGCCAAAATTGGAATCCGAAAGAAATTCATGTTATCAAATGAGAAATCCGATGAGAAATCAGTCGGCGTTTCGTGAACGTTCGAGTTGAGAGCCTCGGCGGAAAAGGCGTGTCCG
Source organism: Ophioninae sp. B BG-2022a (assembly GCA_030522765.1). Taxonomy (NCBI): domain Eukaryota; kingdom Metazoa; phylum Arthropoda; class Insecta; order Hymenoptera; family Ichneumonidae; species Ophioninae sp. B BG-2022a. The sequence goes on along the minus strand of JAPYZJ010006143.1, from coordinate 7,410 downwards.
AAGCGTTTGATACTATGTATTGCCATGATGGTGAAGAAATAACAGAGATTACGATTATCTAGCGTATCGGAATAAGCCAGATAGAGAGTGGCGGGGTTGTCTGTGAATAAATCTTCATCGAGTATCGCAATCGTAACGACGGGAAGTCCAACCCCTTGAGATTCTTGAGATTACATCGCGGAAACTAAAAATGGCGGACTTGACGAGAGTGGGGAGAGAAAAGATCGTAAATAATGGATATGCAGGTAGAGCGCATCGGAGAAACGCGAATTTCGGAACTTTCTTTTTTTTATAACTTTCTCGAGCTCCGCCCATCGTCCGAAACTCACTCCGATGGTTCTCAAACGAAAAATCTCTTCACAACCCAGAACAATTCGAAAATCCTTACTTTCGATAAAAATAATCTTTTTTCACAAAAAAAAATAAATAAATAAAAGTATCTTAAAGAATTAACCTTTTTTTTTGTAAAGACTCAATTTTTATGAATTGAGTACAACGATTTAATAGTTGCTTTTCAAATTCCTCGATTTTGTTTCGATTTTTCTTTTAATTTGTCATATTTTTTTTTCATTTCCATCATTTTTTTCAATTGTCCGATGTTTTTCCAAAATATCGATGGTTTTCAACCGAAAAATATCCTCACAACCCAGAACAATTCGAAAATCGTTACATTCGATAAAAAATAATCCTTTTTTACAAAAAAAAAAACAAAAATAAATAAATAAAAGTATCTTAAAGAATTAACCTTTTTTTTTGTAAGCACTCAATTTTTACGAATTCAATACAACGATTTAAAAGTTGCTTTTCAAAAATTCATAGAAAGTTTTAATTGCCTGAAACGAAAAAAAACGAGATTTTTGTTAAATTGATGATATGGGTCATGGGTTGAGTAAACTTGATTATCACGATTCGATTATCGAAAAAAAATTGTGAATTTGCAATTATGAATTTTTCCAACGAAAAGTGTCTTCATTATTATTAATAAATAATTACGAAAAAATATTGAAAGTAAAAAGATCAGTCAACAGTAATCTTACTGAAAACGAAATTGAAATTTTTTCTTATCTCATTTTTTATTATCATTTTTTATTACCTCCGATATGCAGTTACCACGTTATATGTTGAATCATGCTTTTCAATTTGAGTTCGATCAAGAGTTGAAGTTTTTGAAATTTTCATATCTGATTATAACGTACAGACTAAGCGAGTACAGGCAGTTCTGAGGGACGAAAGATGCGTGCATTGCGTCTTTTTTGCTCTCAATGCACTCTCGCGAGGCTCTGCCCGCTCGATCAGACGCAAAGATTGCGGTAGTATAAAAAAACGAAAAAAAGCAGTAAGTACGTGAGATGGTGCGAGCAACGACGAGGGAGGGAAGCGAAAGGATGTGCTTGAAAAATGACGCTCGTTATTGGTGTAGCACGAAGCGAATGGCTCTTGGGACAGAATGGGTTCTGCACAAGCTATGCGAAACCTCGAGACTTTTCTTATCCATATTTGCATCCAATTGCATCTTATAAAAAAATAATTTTTTCCCAATTTTTTAAGTTTTTTTCCTATTTCCCGATTTTTTTTCAATTTTTCATGTTTTTTTCCAATTCCTCGATTTTTTTTCGATTTTTCAATTTTTTCTTTCAATTTGTCATATTTTGTTTTCATTTCCATCATTTTTTTCAATTACCCGATGTTTTTTAAAAATATCGCGATTTTATAAAAATTTGACGAATTGTTTTCTTAATTTCTGGATTTTTTAAAAAATCTGTCGAACTTTTTTGTTCTCTAATTAAAAAAAGTACTTAATTAATGCAACATTTTGAAAATATTGAAAGAACGTCTGTTTTTTTCATTATGATGATGAATCCTTGATGTTTAGGAATAATAAATTTGTTCCTTTCATTGACGTGTAAAATTTTGATTAATCCGTCCGAGAATACGTTTAAATGTATCAATTTGAAAAAAATAAAGGGTTATCGGTACATGGTGAAAAAAATCTGGTAACATGAATTTTCTCATAAATATTTCTAAAGCAATCATAGATCTGCTGAAAACTGTAAAAAGTCGTATTTTTGTACTTTTTCAGATCAATGTTAAGGTTGAAGAAAAAATTCTCAAAAATCGAGATGAGGGGTTTTCAAGCAATTTTCTCATGTTTTAAAGCCGCTATTTAACGCCTCGGTAGATCAAGCTGAGATTTACTCCCTGTCCTTGAGTCACTTCGATATTTCGAGATAAATCGAACACCCTGTGTATATCTGTATAATATATAGCTCTCGGGGTATTTAGGTGTTTTAGCTTCTCTCTTATCTCGAAACTCCATATTGCGTTCCTCAATGAGAGACTCTTCGTTGTCCGATTCATCTTCGTCAGCGTCGTCGAGGCGGGATTGGATTTCAATGAAAAGAGGTTTTCGAGTAAACCGGAAGGATTTTTTTAACAACTGTGTAATTGCAGTTTTTTTCACGAAGTCAAAGTCATCCTACGTACGCGTACAAATTTTTTAAAATATTTGATTTTATATATTTTTATTATATTGAATTTTCATTAATCCAATCGTATTTATCTAACGCGAAATATAGATAACTAAAGCTACCCGTTGGGAAAATCATGCATTTCTTTTTACTACACCTAATATATATTTGAAAAAACATAAAAAAATCTATTTCTTATCAATATTAATATCGAAAATTAAAAAATCGTTAAAAAAATATATATTAAAAAAAACATAAAATACATATTTCTGAAAAACATAAAAATATATATACATGATTTTTTATGCTTTTGTATATAATATAATTATATAATTATATAATTTTTTATTTTATTTTTATTGAAAAAAATATAGCGAGCTTAAGGTACGGTCCGTAATCCGTGTAGGTGAAACGTGACGATGACGACGACGACGATGCGTAGCTCTCGGGGTTGACCCGCGCTACGGCAGTTCTCTCATTGCTTTCACGCTTTAACCGGATTGTTTACAGCAACCCGGCTGCAAATAAAAGTCCGCCTCGTATACCGAGAGAGTCGTTTAACCGCTGGCCATGTGAGCAGGCGTGCGTTACTCTATCCAGGAACACGATTACTTCCGGCTTGAAGAAAATTCCCGTCCTCTCCGTTCTCCCGTTACGATCAGGATTTAATCGATATTAGAAGCAATCGTATCAATGAATGGGTTATAACTTTGTTCGGAACAGCTGTACCCGAAGTTAGAAACTCGGCTAATCGTTTTCTCGCGATGTTTTTCAATCTGGGCAGTGAAGGGACGAAGTCTCGACGTTTTGGAAAAATTGTGCGATATTGGGTCGTACAAAGCTCTAGGATGATGATTGGAAGTCCCTAGAATGAGCTCCCAGTATAATTCTGGTCTTTGAATTTGATTTTTAATCATCTATGAATTTATCAATCAGAATTGGTCTATAATTAATTATAGATCTAATCAATTGATTTATTATAACCAATTAATTTATTATAATTATAGATCTAGTCAATTAATTTATTATAACCAATTAATTGATTATAATTATAGATCTATTCAATTAATTGATTATAACCAATTACTTGATTATAAACAACAATCAGAATTCATCTATGATCAATTATTATTATAGATAATTGTTGTAAACAAAATATCCATACACAAGTAAAATACCGGTTGAAAACGATAACTGGATGTCCCTCACACACCATTTGAAAAAATAGGGGTTTTACGAACGCTCTCAATAATAAAGGTGCAATTAAAAAAAAAATTCATACAGGACTGAGATACTGTATATCTGCGATTATAATGGCTCCTAATGAGCTTTTAAATCACAATCTTGACCAAGATTTTGAAAATCAGGTTTAGGATGTCGGACACTTCTTATCTAAACTTTTGTATGACGCAATTTGCGCAATGAGAGATTACGATCTATTTCACGAGATTATCAGTTCTTTTTTTCAACAAATACGTTTCGATAATAATCGTAGAAATAATTGACGAATCTTATCAAGAACTGTCAAGCTCAGAACTTCCGAAGGAAATTTGCGGAATTAGTTGGTTTCGGTATACAATTACGGATCACGATAGAAACATGCGACGCATTGTGTCGAGTGGTAGAATCGATAGCAGCTCGTGTCTACTAATAAAAAATGAATTTTTCGTTTCGCATGAACGTGCGGTATCGATAGTGCGAATTAAAATCGTCGAGCTCTCTAGGACGTCCTCTACGAGGAGAATCAGCTTCGAGGCTGTACAATCGTGAATTCGATCGATAAACACTCGGAGGCTGCGATATCAAAGTGGCAACGAACTGATTCAGGGTTTTCATGTTTTTTTTTTTTTTTTTTTCACTTGCGAAGTGGAATTCGTTTCAAGGCTCCCGTTCTCGACGCCGTATTTGAGTTTCCATTGTGTAGAACGCGGTCGATTCGTAGCACGCGATTATTGCAGTTTGCGCATGCGCAAACGTTATGCAACCGAGGCCGCGAGATAGACGTTGGTTCGTACAGGTTATGGCAAGCGAGTCCAGCAGGTAGATGATTTATAAACCCGGCGTATCTCCGGAACGTTGAAATTGAAAAAAAAAAGAGAGAGAGAGACTCTGTGGTCGATGATGGACTGGAGAAATCGAAGACGTTAGCCCACTCGATTTTCGTAAGAACTGTCAAATGCTTTGTGCTTTATGACACCTGTCATTTTCGTATCGATAAAATGATCGATGTTACCAGCAACGCGTGTCGTACGTCAACTTTCAATTTTTCTTCTTTCCTCGGTGCCCACTCGAAACTGAAGGGTAACGATTTACTTCGAGCCTGATTTATTCACGGCGAATGGATGAGTAGGCATCATATGGGAAAATTATGCAAAATGCGGACGTCACGTTGCAGAAGTGTGATATGATATTCCCAACTTTAAATATCGTCCGATGGCTTGCTTGTTCGATTTACCTAACCGGGCCTTTTCGTGAAACGGACCAGGAACATCAGAAAATCTTTACCCGGGTGGAATATTGACCTTTCCTGATAATGAAACTCGGATTTATTATTAAGGGCATGACGAACATTACCACGTGACACACAAGTGCGAGAGAGATAGTCGAAATGTTTTAAACCGCGATTTCTCAAAAATGAAACGTTTTAATCCAAAATGGCGATCGGGGCGCCCTCGGTACTATCGTCCTGAATGCACACAACAAATTTCGTACCGATTGGTTCAGCGGTTTGAGAGAATAGTGCTTTTAAAATTTCGAAGTGGACGGAGTCGTGTTCTCGGTTTCTCGCCGCCATTTCTCAAGGATGAAACATTTTCATCCAAAATGGCGAGCAGGAGGCCCTCGGTGCCATCGTAATTAAAAATATCAATAACCAAATGTAATAGTATGACTACATTTATCGTCACATTATTTTCTTCAACAACAATCGACGCCTTATACTATCAAAAAGAATAAGATGATGACGAAAATCATGAATACACTCCCGATCACTTCTCCATTTATCGCGAATTTGAAAAAAATGGTTAGTGGTTGGTCAGGCCGGAAGTGGGGCTTGAATCTTCATTGCGTTCGATGATCCATTCAGAAACCTCCACAGAATCAGGTTTTCGTCGAGAACTCGTCTCAGTCACACGAATCCCTTCGAGTTTTTCTCAGATCGCGTTGGCACGAGAATTACGCGAGGGTGTTCTGCCGTGGGCTTCGAGTCTTCGTTTATACGATTACCGTGGATTTCAACCCATTGAAGTACAGCCATGTACGCAACAACAGATTGTGGGTCGAGTAAACGATTCAGCACCGCTATTAGTGCAAGTACACGTACGTTTCTCCTTCGAAAGATTGCTCGTTGCAAATAACGACACCGGCGATTCTTCAATGCTATTCTCCCCCCTCCCTTTTTTACCAAGGTCGAAGCAAAAAAGTTTTCCAATTGCGATCGTATTGTTCACATAAACTCGTCGCAGCCGAGCGAAAATCGAAACCCGGACACATTCCACGTTTCACGAAAACGAGATCCGTTTTATTTGGAAATCGTACGCGAAGACAAAAATAACCAGAAACGATGAATTTGGAACTGACAGGTACGAATTTCACAAAGCACTGACGAATAATATTCGTCAGAGATGAAAAGGATCATCCTATTAGGCCTCATCACGGTTGATCAGGAAGTCCCCCAAACGCTACTATTGGCTCGGGTCCTTACGCACTCTGAAGACTCTTCCGACGAAGTAGTCCAATGGCGAACTGAGCCACGGTATAAGCTCCGAGCTCGGCGACTGATTTTATGAAATACCGAGTGATAATGGCGGACCAACACATCGAGAGAGATACACACATACAGGCATCATACGCGATCGCACACCGGGGGGAAAAAAACCACGCGGGTCCCGGTTACCCTGATATCCGGCTGTGCGTTGGTCGCGTTTCTATCTTGCAGCGGCGTGCAATCGCGAAACGTTGCGGGTGGGTGGATCGTAAGAGTTTTTTAACGTTATACGACTATGTCCGAGTCTAACCGATAGTAGTTATCTCGCGGTAGAGCGATATAGTTTGGGCCGATGATTCTTCTATTAGGAAAGTGCTTTCATTTTTCTAAAGAATCTAGGGAATTTTACGGATTCAGTTTTAAAAGTAGTCATTCATAGTTGATCATTAAAAGTTCATATTTCATCGTTCGGAACTACTGTTTTTCATCTTCCTGTCAACACAAGTACTCCACATTGGAAAACGAGTAATCTTTTGTTATCCACGAATCGACCAATTTTTGAAAAATTTTTCTTAATCAGAAAAGCGTTGCTCGGATAGACCATGAGTCATCGATCGAATCAAGTGGGAATTAGCAGAAGCTATTAGGAGTACAACTTTGCAGTGACCTTTTACTTAGAGAGCCACTGCGGCCGAAGTAGTGGCCCTAGCTCAATAAAAAAGTGGCATTTTACATTAGAGTCTCTGCCAATGTAAACAATTTAAAAACCTAACGGATACGTGTATGCATTATAAATTTATGGGCACTGAAACATGGCAACCTACGAGCGGAAGTCTCAGCATTTGCGGGAGGTTATGATTTACTTCTTCAACATCAAGAAATCTGCGGCTGAGCTTCAACATCAAGAAATCTGCGGCTGAGGCCCACCGTTTGCTTGTAGATGCTTACGGGGAGGATTCTATTAGTGAGAAAACGTGTCGGTGGTGGTTTCACCGACACGATCCGAATATTCACGGATCCAAAGTGATGCTGTGCATCTGGTAGGACCAGCTGGGCGTTGTGTACTATGAGCTGCTCAAACCATCCGAAACCATCACAGGGGAACTCTACCGACGTCAGTTGATGCGCTTAAGTAAGGCACTCAAAGAGAAATGGCCACAATTCAACGAAAGACATGACAAGGTGATACTGCAGCATGACAATGCCCGACCCCATGTTGCAAATGTCGTGAAAAAG
>JAPYZJ010006142.1:0-10419 GCA_030522765.1 Ophioninae sp. B BG-2022a | reverse complement strand
GTACAAAACAGCGAAAGTGTAGGTACTTATTGACTCAATTATTTAGTCGGAGCCTTTTGTAAACTCGTAACATAAACAGTAATGCCGACAAAATAAAATGTTATTACTAACGTCTCAATATATCGTAATGCGATAGAGTACACTGCATTAGCAGCTTTCTCAATTGAAAACTGTACATTTTCTAAAGAAAAATCCATTTTCAAAAACTAGACGACACTTGTACGGTTCTTTCCTTCCTACAAATGCAATTTGTAGAGCAAAAACCCTACCTAATATTAAGCCCAAAATGGCAATCGCTTTTTTGAAAAAATGCTCGTCTTCACATTGGCCAACGATAGAATAAAAAAATGCGAAGTTGCCAAACGGCAACGATATGGGGTATTACTGAAGTCGAGTAGTAGACTATTACATTTCCTTCCATGTTATAGAAATAATAGAAAATACGAAATTAATTACTTCAAAAATATTTCTGATAAAATATCCCATGTACATAGATATAAAACATGGCGGATTTCGGCGCAAAATACACTCTAAATTGACTAGCATGGTCATTGTCGAACCTCTTTAAAAATCTCGGTTTTTTCGCCCGTACTTACAGATGCTTCGAAATACAATTATAGAAAGAAACTGATTGATGAATTTCCGAACGTACTCGAGAAAGCTTTTACATAATTAAGCTTAATCTGATGTGACGCAACAGAAGATATAATAACGATAGGTTAGGTCTGATCAGCTGACCAGCTCGTACACCGGTGTAAACAAAAGATTCATCGGATACGAATCACGTGATATTTGAAGACAAAAAGGACTGCTGCATCGACAATTTTTTTTAACGAAATGGCAACGTAACGTTTTGCAATGAAATATCGTGGCATTATACAGGATATGGACAATGCACGCATTTGAGTTTCTTTAAGTATGAAATCAATTTAAGTAAATCTGTCTATAGTGACGTTTTATGTACACGAGATTCCATGCACTTAGCCGTGCATACTTCCAGAGAACATAGATTTGCATGGAACAACGGCGCCCGTGTTAACGTTCGGCACAGAAAATGTAGTTCTCGTTTTCAGCTGCAGGGTGCGCGGCTTTGTATCCGTGTGCCGCACACATGCAGCGCGCCGGCTGTTCCCCCTCTTCCGGTGTCTCGCTCACGCCTGTGGGCATGGCTCAGTAACTCGTTCTCGCTCCCTCTTGCACAGTCCTATGCTCATAACTTGAGAGGGGATTGCACACTGGAGCTCCGTGGATCGAATACCGATGTTGAAGAATTTCTTTTTCCCATTAACAATCACTATCATTTCTTTTATATGTAAATTTCAACAAATATCATATAATTGAAAAAAAGTCAATTGCAAATAATTATTTTTATCTAAAAAAGTGGATGATAAATACTTTTTGTTGTTTTTGCATGCAAGAAATTTCTCAATGTTTCGAAACAAAATTGAAAACCTGTAGGTGTGAGTGAGAAGACACCATTTCTTTATGCCATAACCCCACTGGGCAGAGCGAGAACGCACTCTTACCCCGCGCATAGTAAGGCGCCTTGGCGCGAGAGAGCGCGCGCTATAACCCCATCGCCAATGTATTCGTTCACACGTATGTACAACAGCGCGACGTCGGATGGGGTAGCAACTAAACTAACCCCACGAAAACTCTGCCAAGCACGTCCATAAGCGCCGTTGTTCCATGTAAATCCATGTTCTCTGGTAGAACAATGGGTAAGAAAGATTTATTTGTAATAATTATATCAAATCGTCAGCGTCTTTAACGCATGAGCCTGCTAAAAACATCTATCGACTTTTAATCCTCAACTTGGTTTTCAACATCCATAAACCACAACAATGAGTTGTTCGTACTGTATGATTATTTAGCTGTTTCAAAATGTTCGAAAAAAAGTTGAAAAAAATCTTCCTTCCTTCGGGTCTTCCTTGAACCTTGAACCAAAGAAAATGATTGGCTATTTGAAAAAAAAAATTCTAATATTTGACCAAATACAAAGAGGTTGAGGCATTTTACACGTTCTGGAAGATTTTGAGTCCGAGACAAACGACTCACTGTTAGAGTTTAAGGTTTAATATTTGTACCGAGAGTGTAGGGATGGCGACATCGAAATTTTACACGCTATTAATATATCTTATTATCGAGTTTTAGTTTCATTTGTTAATAAAAGATATCGATAAACAATAAAGCTATTTGATGAAAAAAAATTCGTTTACTGGATGCCTAATCGGTATGGGTGACTTTTTCCATCCCATCGGGGAAATAGATAACGTATACTTAGTAAAGTAATAAAACTCTTCTTCAGCCGAGTATCTTAATCCAGCCGATCCCAAAAGGTGTTCCTCGGAACCCTTACGTAGCCAAAAGGTGTTCCTCGGAACCCTTACGTAGCCAAAAGGTGTTCCTCGGAACCCTTACGTAGCCAAAAGGGTTCCGTAGTCAAAAGAATTCGGGAACCGCTGCTTTAATCTATATTTGAAAGATAGCCTATTGTAGAAAACGAATTTGACTTTAACTCCTTCAATAAGGCAAAGAATCAGCCCGAGTACGCCCCATTGCCAGGATCAGTTATTTCTCCTCCGAGCGATTATTAGATAAAGTAATTTTCATGCCTAGAAGGTTGAAGGTCTTGGAGACGCGGAAACACCCCCATATCGGCGCACCATCAACCGCAATGATTTGACAACCTTCATAGGATTTTCTAGGATTTCGTTGAGGATTTTCTGTCCTAAATGTTTTTCCGTAACTGGGACCTGTAATGTAAAATATTTTCGGGGATAGCACATGTCCCGTCCCGTGCGAAAGGGTTAATACGAATAACTTGCTTGATTAATTATGAGTAACGTTGAGTACCTTTTTATCATAAAATCGGCAGGTTCTATAAAAGAAATACCACCGTCTGCAGTATCGATAAAAGTCACCAATGTATCCGATCCGAGCAGTATGATAATCTGCCATGACGAAACTTACACGAACCGTCTAGACTCGATCAGTGTCAAATTGAGAATGCAGATGAAGCGCAAAAAGAGGTCACGTCGCATCAACAAAACACCGCCACAAACAGGAGATGTATACCTTTTCATGATAAATCTGCAACTTCAAGTAAGGTACCTGGGCCATGTAAGGCGCAGTGCCTAATAAAGCCCACAAATATCCAAAACTACAAAGTCAAACGGATTGAGCTCTCATCGTCGAGTGTCTAACTTTGAATGGCCACAATTGCCGTAGCAACCGCCGCTCTTTGGCAAACCCAAACAAATTTGCAGTCGATAGAAGGCAACAAGTGCGATCGCACGTTCGCGTTTCTTGAATTTCGACGTACGAAAATTTTCGAAAGCAAAAAATGTTTTCAATATTACTTAGTGAATCTTTATTCTAATTATATGTAGTGGTTTATCAGCACTACATGTTGTTATCAAAATTTGAGTTTAAATTTGAAGATTATATTTTTGAAATATTTTTTTTGTACGGAGTTACAACGTTTATGGCCTTATTAGGAACAGTGGTCTGAATAAGGCCCAGAAGACGCTTAAAAAAAAAAGCTTATAGTCAATAATAAACATTGGTTTCTGAACCAAAATAATTATTAATACGTTACTTATTGAATAAATGATGAAATAAACATTTTTGTTTTATTTCAATATTCATAGTTCTTTTTTGTACTTAAAAACAAATAAGGTGGGCCTTACATGGGTCAGGTACCTTACAACGAGACGTTCCACCGTTTCGTGTAAGCGCTCAAAATGCTTTTCTCGCTTGTCATTCTAAATGAACCGTTTGGATAGCAAATCTGATAATTTCGATCGTTTTGGATCGCAGGTGGTTATAATGCGTACCAAAATTGATACGGAGTTGGACTTGCCAGTATGGTGGGTGAGAGGGATACTCGGACGGATGAACGTCGAGACGGCGCGATTCAACGTTTTTCTCGTTGACCTCGGTTATACGATAGAAGCGACTAGCGAAGATTTTACTATTATTCCAAAGAACCTGATAACCGATGAACATTTGGCGTTCTCCATCGGCATTTACAACTTGATTCCCGTATCGCGTACCAGTGGATCGGATATCGAATCTGACTTCAGGTGAATAATTTATCCTCGTTTTCTATGCACTTTCAATGCGTTCAAACTATAGTGAATGCAAGTTTGTACTTACACAGAGCGGTGACAGAATGGAGCGATCTCGCCGTGCGAACCACCAGAGATCTCGTCGCCGCGTCGAGCAAACTCTACTTTGACTACTTGGCCGAGGACGAGAACGGGAAGAAATACGGCGAAATGTATTTCGTTCTCGACGAGGAGATTGTCAGTCTCAGTGAGATTCTGGTTCGCCAGGAACAAGCCATTTACCTGAGCGCAGGTGAATCTTTTTTATTTTAGCACTTCGCTCGTCTATATACACTACCGTCGGAAAGTTTCCGGACAAGAGTTGGAAAAAGTGCCCGAACTGTTCTTTATGCCATTTCGCCGGTAGTCGGGCTAGGCCAATTTGACCAACGGCATTTTAAAGAGGGGGGATTTACCTACATTTTGGCGTATCAAAAAATTGTTACGATTTTTTTTACACTTGGCATCCAGTTTTCAGAATCCAGAATCCTCCGGGGCTGAAGGAATTTGACGTATAAGTGAGAAATGTATAAACGAGGTTTTACCGTATATGGTATAGGCGATATCTAGCCTCAATTGCCAAAGACCAAACAAAGCGTTGTTCATTGCAGACTTAATATAATTCTTAGATTTTCTTTTACAGATTTATTGACTGTGATTAACGGGAGAAACGATGATTCGAATAATACGATAACAACGGTCGACGGAGGAGTCATAGCTCATCTCGACACGAACATTTTTGATCCGCCGCGTAAACATTGGATTCCCATCGAGGATACCCGATTCGAGGACGATCAGGACGACAAGCACCAGAAATTCTCTTTCAATAGTCGAAAGAGGATGCGCTACTTCGGCGAAGAATGTGAACAAATTTTGGTTTCCTCCAAAGTTCATTGCGAGCCAGTATTGAGCGTCGAGGATGCGCGATTTCCCGCAAGAATTCACGTGGCTCTCAGAAAATTAGAGATTATCGCGCTTCGGAAAATGCAATCATACGTATGGCCGGCTATCAGCAAAGGACTCAACGTTGTTGCAGTTGGACCACCCAAGTGCGGAAAAACAACCGGATACGTTTTACCTATCGTTAGTTCATTAGCATCGCAGGAAACGGTAATCAGCTCTCGCGTTCTTAGTTTTATATCTTATAATGCTTAATTGTACAGGGTGAATCTCAACTACTAGTTTTCTCATCGTCAGCGGACACGACGATCCTATACGAGAGAAATGTTTTTTTTTAATTGTCGTACGGCAAAAATTGACCGAGATATTCATGAGGCAATTTCAACGCTGCGTAAACAATGGCACCGTAGTTTCGGCGGCGTTCGGAGGAATACACGTTCCGGAGGATCGCCGTTTTTCTATTTTTTTTTTCGCTTTCGACGTTTTTGGGTTTAAGACAAAAGAGCGAAACACGAACCTTCAAACGCTCTGAACTTGCAAACCCAACATGTCGGATAATCGTTACAGAGAACAGTGCGTTTCGCCAGACGATCGAATGACGCGCACTGAATTTGTTGTTTTTAAATATTTGAAAAAGATTGCCGTTATCACGCCGTGAACCCTATCTTTCTCGTTTCAAAGCACCCATCGGAATCTCCTAAATATGTATTCGAACGTACGATCACTCCGGTGCGGCGCCGAATCTACTGTGCTACTGGTAGAATTTTTTTCCCCAATTTCGGAAAATCGGAAAAAATGGGTAATATCAATCTTGAAATATGCCAATTTTCTCCAAATCTCTTCTTTTTCCGCAATATTCTGATTTTCTCATTTCATTTACGAAAATTTCCCATTATTTCTCAGCCTTCTTAAATGCCTTATTGGAAGAATTTTGGCTAACTGATAAAAGCTCAGAAAATGAGTTTGTCGGGAATAATTCACATTTTTTCCTTACTTTCGATCAAACTATGAATGCCAATTCCTTGATTTTTTTAGAAGGTCGGTGACGCAAAAAGTATTTGGAAGTTTATAGTATAGAAGAAAATTAAAAAATGCAGGAAATATTAAGGAATTTTTAAAAACTTTAAGGAATTCGGAAACAAATAGGAAAAGTTTACAGAAATGTGGAGAAATTTCGGAGTAATGTGGAAATATTAGCCTCAATATTAAATCCTCAATTCACTGAAAATATCGAACAAGTTTTGGGAGGAAATGGGAATTTTTTAGAAAAATGCGGGAAAAATATGCTACCATGATTGTTTACTCAGCGTCGAACTTTACTCCCGAATATCTCGGCTAATTCTTGCCGTACGACAATAAAAAAGTTGTTTTGCTCGAAAAAAGACACCCTGTATGCTCACGGCCAAAAAACTAGTAGTTGCCATTCACCCTGTACATTGAATCCCATCAAAAACATTCTGTAAAAAACTAGCCAAATCTCCATGGAGCAGCTTGCTTATCTCTAAGAAGTAATTAAATCTAGACAAAGTCGTGCCAAGTCTAAGGTTCCATACTGCGATTTCTTTATTATTTATAGTTAATGTTGTGTGACTTGGCCGTTTACTTGTACTCATACTCGAAATAAATAATACACTGCTATATTGGATAAGTAAAAATCATCTATAAATCTATCACATCTTGGGTCTAATGTAATGTTCATCAGGTGACGATAGGAACCAATCCATCAATTTTGATTCTGTGTTCCTCAACATCGGACGTTCTCAGCACTAGTTGCCTTTGCAACGAATTACTGGAAGCGTACACCGACATACGATGTGTGGCCGGTTGGAACGGGCGACCTGACAAATCTCTCGTAGTAAGTCGTAAATTGCGTTATCCTGCTTACGAATATATTCTCCCTCGTTATTAAATTGGAATATAGTGAAACCTTGTTTGTACATTTCTCACTTGCCATGTAACTGCTCTAGACTGCGTTTTGATGTTTCGTTTACGATTCCGCGCCAGGGCTCGAAAAATTTCGTTGGCTCATTATTCAATTGTTATCCATCAAATTGTCAATTGGAAAAACAAAGATTAACATAAGAGAGGTACTACCATTAAACAACATTGGGAATTATGCACTGATCGTCATCGGAAATGTTAGAGAGTTTCAGATACATACCGTATTTCACTTCGATGTTATTCTCACTTATACATCGTATTTGACGAAACTCCTTGAAAAACGTATAAGTGAAAATTCACTGTTCTCCGAAATAATTAAATCGTATTTTGTGATATCTTCACAGGCTGCTATATACAACGGATGCCAGATACTAATCGCGACGCCCACTTTCCTGGTGCGCTTCTTGAACCAAGATGAGGGACACAGACAGCTCGTCAACTTTTCGAATCTCAAGCATTTGGTTATCGATGGATTGGACGTTATTTTGCATAAATATTATGAACCAGTAAGCTCTTTCACAATAGTCGCAAGATGTATCCAATTTTCAATCGTACAGCTAACTACCGTGTCGAAAATAGGACGGTGACTAATTCTTTGATTGTCAATCTTCTTGAACAGCTGAAGAAACTGTTGACGAAAAACGTTAAAATTGGCTGCAAAAATCCTGAAACTTTCGCCGTACGAGAACCCCAAATAGTAGCGGTCGCGCGTCACTGGTCGTCCCTCGTCAGAACATTCACCAAACAATGCCTGACCGATCCTTACATCTGCATCGGTTCGTTCATGGAAGCTGCTATTTTCGGTCGCGTCAGACCACATTTGTACTTCATTTCGAGGAATAAAAAAATCGAAAGAATAACAGGTTGGTACTGATAGCGAAGAAACGATATAATTCCGCCACTCTTAACATAATTTTCATTCCTGTAGAGCTGTTGGGCGACGAATCTGCGATTATGAAGACAATGGTAATATGTGGCAACAGCGAAGAAGCCCGCGCCCTCGGCGATCATCTTTCGGAGACGAGACAGGTCCTGGTGGTCTGTGAGAATATGAGTTTCACTGCGATTCATGGACTACGGGAATGCTGGAAGGCCAGCGTAGCGGGGATATATCCGGTACTTGTCTGCACCGACGAAATTCTTACAGACTTGAAGGTCACCGATATCGACTGGCTTATTCATTACTCGGTTACGGTACCATCGAAAACTCAATTCTACTTCAGATTTTCGACCCTAATGGACAACCTTAAAAAGGTAAGGCACCTTGAAACCTCACAGGAAAGGATAAGCTGCGATTTCAAACATCCCAAAATAATACGGTCTTTTCGATAAATAATTATCACTGCTTTTCATTTCGTCTCTTTAATCGCACCTAAGGGAGATAAAAAAACCAAAGTGACGATAGTCGTGGACGAGACTAACGATTTGCAGCTATACGGTATAGTCTCGATCGTGAAAAATTGCGGAACGAAAATTCCCTCGAAACTCATGGACAGCGTTATGGTAACAAAAAACAAAAAATAATGGCAGCAGGTGTATCGAAATAGTTTCAAACGAACTTGCGGTCCATCTCTTGTTTCTGCCATATCAGCAAATTACTGCGAGTCTCGATCGTCAGAAAAAAATGCATCCCATCTGCGACACCGTCAAAGCTTTCGGTTCTTGTCCGAAAAAACATTCCTGCCCTTATCGTCACTGCGTTCTCGCGGAAGTCGATATGCCCGTGACCTCCATAAAAGCGTGAGTTGAATTTACAAATTTTTCTGCTGAATTACGTTTCATAATTTTTCAACGATTACTGACGTACTATCTTACTGACGTTATTGACGTACTGTCTTAGCGGGGACAAGGTTACATTAACCGTAACTTATGTGCACAACGCGACACACTTTACAGCCAGAATTATGGAATACATAAGTCCGAGCAAGGACGTCACAAAATTCTCGGCGAAAGAATACACAGCGATTACGTCGATCGTGCAAACGTATTACGCCGACAGACGTAACAGGCGAGTTGACTTTTCCCAGAGCCAGTCATCAATTTACAATCTTGTGATACTTTTTAGATCAACGCCCTAACGGGCGGAAAACAATGAAGATTGCCATACTGTCATTGATGATAGAACGTGGAAACGGAGAGTGTTAAAATTATACGATATTATCGCAGACGCTGTCACAGGAAGGTAAACGTTGGCGATATATGTGCAATCGAAGAGTCGTTGGACAATTTCCAGAGAGTCAAAATCTTGAACATAGTCAAACGGGATTCCGAAGAAGTTCCGATCGCCGTTGAATTAAAGTGCATCGATACAGGCTCGATTCTACCGACGATAAGCGTAAGTTTTCATTAATTATTAAATTAAAAATTAATAATTAATTAAAACGGATTAAAAAAGTTCCGATGAGTTTTTAATTGTTAAAAATATTCAAATGTCAGACTATCATTTTTCGTGTTTTTTTATCCATATAAAACCATCTATATTCTTTCAAGTCTACTAAAAACCTTATCAAAGTTCTCCCATTTAATGTACAGAGTGTCACAAAAGTGACGGAACGGCTGAATATGTTCTCAGGTAAGACAATTTCCCAAAATGTTAAGGCAGAACACCCTGTGAACCCCTTTTTTTCCCATTTTTCAAGAATTTTTTTTTTGTGGGAAAAAAAGAGATATTCGAAAATTTTTGTTTTGTTTTGTTCGTTGTTTATTGAAGATACATAAAAAAAAATTTTTCACGCCTCATGGTGACGCTGGGGAAGCGCCCGCGTTAGGTACTGTTGCCTCTGCAGTGGTTCGCGGCACGCAGCAGAAATCTCTTCAATGTCGATCTGAAAAAAAAATACCGAGTGTTTTCATTAATAATATGATCTTTTGAAGAGGGGCTCTTGATTGAAATTGAAACGATTGAAACGATTGAAATTACACAGGGATTTGAAAAAATATTAATTTTTATAAAATAGGCACGCTTTTGAAATTAAAGTACGATTTTCGAGCAAAATTTCTCGTCGAAAATAGGCTATAACTTTTTTTTATTATTGAGATATCGAAAAAATCCTGCGTACTTCTTAAGATAATCTAGTTTTATTGATGCAGTCCAAATTTGAAGTCGATCGGATAAAAATTGCTCGAGTTCAGCTGCGTGCCGCACTTAAAAAAAATGGTTTTGAGAAAAACGCGTTCAAAGTTTTAGGTTTGTTAATTTATGCGATAAATTGGGAAACAAAATTTTACCTTTAATCAGCGATGCCGGCACCATATAGATGGCTTTCAAGAAGCAAATCATTGCCTCCAGCATCTTTTCTCAAACTTGTAGAGGCTCTTCTTGCCTCTTTTGCAGCGTCTGTGAACGAGCGCTCCACCAGCTCGATCTGGTTTCAACGCAAAAATTGAAACAATTTGGGCCGATAGTTATCCCCAACGTCTCCAAAACTTTCATGAGGCTTCTCAGGCCATCATTGAATAATAATAC
>JAPYZJ010006141.1:0-10420 GCA_030522765.1 Ophioninae sp. B BG-2022a | reverse complement strand
GAACAGCTTTGTGTGTGTGATTTCCAATGGTTGTATATAGGGGTTAGAAAAAGTCCTCACAATCGCCATTTGACAAATATATATATATATATATATATACATATATTTGAAAACCAAATTATCGAAATTTATGAAATTGATGGTTGAATTGTTCGATTGGGTCACCTTGTCCCCGAATTGCTCGTAATTGTCGCTTGATGTCCTCAACATTAATTACAACACGAGACCCGATGATCTCATACGTCGTGGCGTTTCCTCGACGCATTTCCGGTAACTGTGCGTCCCGTCACGAATCTTCAGATGATGAGGCACGTGCCTCGCGTCGATACGCACGCACACACTTGACGATCGCACACTCCGTCCTGGGACGGTGAATAATTAACGATGCGAGAAAAAAAAGGGCCCTTAATGACCGCGCGTGAATTAACGGTCAACTATTTTAATCAATCTCGATTCGCCGCGCGCCATTTAAGGGGGTACAGTATTGAGAAACACTGAGTTTGGTCTTACGATCGTAATAAATCAACAAAATAATTTCTTGCATCGTATTTTAATTTAAAAAAAAAGATTTTTATTATTATTTCGATTTTTTATGGAAAATAAAACTATTATTGTCAATAACTAATTGGGAAAAAATATTAAACATTCAAATGTTTAACATTTATTTTACGCGCCTAAACTATACTGATTTTATTATTATTTTTAAAGTATATTTAAACAATATTCATTAATTTGTTATTTTTGAAAATACTTATTGAATTTTTTTTTTCATTATGGCTGAAATTCGAATCCGAGAAATTCAAAAACATACAGATTAAGAAAATTCCAATTTTTAAAAATCATAAGTAAAAAAATAATTTTTTTCATAAAAAATAGAAAT
Organism: Ophioninae sp. B BG-2022a; assembly: GCA_030522765.1. Lineage (NCBI taxonomy): Eukaryota > Metazoa > Arthropoda > Insecta > Hymenoptera > Ichneumonidae > Ophioninae sp. B BG-2022a. The sequence goes on along the minus strand of JAPYZJ010006141.1, from coordinate 9,540 downwards.
GAACAAAATTAAATAAAACAATAAAACATAAATTTCTCTCGGGGTTCGGGGCTGAAGTTTTACATTGTGGGTCGTCGGGGTGACAAAAACGGGATTTCCGGTGAGGAAATATTCTCTCGACGTCAGGAGGGATGTAGCATCCCTCTCAATTCCTCTCGGAACATCGTATCCTGTCTCAAGTATAACATCCTGTATTCCGCGACAAAGCTCGGGGTGTGTCGGGAATTTTAAACGGTCGAGTGTGCACACGTGACACGCGGTCCAGACTGCGCGGTGGAGTCCCTCCGCAACCTCTTCTCCGTCACCCTGTATCGCTATAAATTCATTAATAAAAATATTCCATTTCTCAGAACATTTTTATTTTTTATCATTTTATTTTAAACAATTTTTTATGTTCTTATTTTTTAAATATTTTAATTTTTGTGTTTTTATTTTTTTCATCTTTTTATAACCACTGAAAAAATCATTCGAATTCTAAAAACGGATTTTTCCAATCCCGCCTTTCGTTACTAATTTTTGGATCATCGAAAGAAATGGATAAACAAAAACTTTTTTTCACTCATTTTTAAAAATCGAATTTTCGGGATTTCTCATTGAAACGAAGAGATCGATACGAAGCCTCGAGGGTTTTCCATATCCGTAGGAATTCGAATAAAAATTGCTTTATCTGCCAATTCAAAATGGCGTCTCAGTGGTCGACGAAAAAAAAAAACAGTTTTCCCAACGAGTATCGCAAAAAAAAAAATTTGCCCGGGGAACATTAACTCTAATTAAAAAAGGATCGAAACGATTCTAACGAGGGGAAAAGTAAACTCGTAATCGGGAATCGACGACACGACTGGCGAGAAGTTTATTAATTGGAGTTTACTAATTATCGATGAGATGGCGAAGGGAATGGGGGGGGGGTGAGGGGCAAGAGAGAAACAGCTGAAGGGGGTTCAAGAACGAACACTCCTGAACTGCACAAACTATGGACCTCCTCCCTATCTTAATATAGACGGGTTCATCAAGGCTGCTTACTAATTGCCTCTCAGCTTGATGACCCTGCTCTTCGTCCGTGACTGCAACTATGCAGTTACGCCACGAGATAACGGACCCGTTAATTCTACGTTTTACTCCCTGACCACTACAAATTGTCGTAGGCCGTCGATAAATTTTCTCCCCTTCCAATTAGTATTAAAAAAAAACAGCAAAAAAAAGAAAAAAAAACGCAACGAGAGAGTGCGTAATTGGTTATTTTGGTATCATATCTGTTGTGACACTGGAATCGTGGCTCTCCGTCAACCAGTGTGTCTACCAGCGTTGCCCTCGGTTGTTCGATGACCTCTGTTGAAACTTTCTCGTTTTCCTTCCGGAAACTCGTTCAAACTCGAAACCTATTGAGGGATGGGTTACCGCCCTTAAAATCGAGATTAATGATGAATTTTTGGTCTAGAATATCTTCCGGATTCTCCATGGACGAAACTTTACTTTTCATCCTCGAAGAACTGTCGGAACCAAATTTAGACTCCATGAAACGAACATCAGAATTTTTTCAAATTTTTTTGTCTACAAATACGGTAATTATTTATTAAACAAAAATGGCAAGCGTCCAAGATTTAGTTCACAATGATTATTTTTACATTTGTTCACAATGGTCGTTATTTTTTTTCATTTCATTTTCGATGGAGAACCCCTGAAGACTCGCAGTGTCGAGAGATGAGGAAAGAGCCCTGTGGGGGGAGGGATTGCCAAGTACATATGGGGCGGTTTCATTTTATTCATTTTATTCATCTTATTGTGTACACACATGCACGTGTGCGCGATATAGGACTAACGAGCTCCATATAGCCCCCCCCCCCCCCCAGACTTACCGCCATAAAAGAACGTCCCTGTATTTCGAGCTGTTTCACTCTCGCCCTCTACTTTTCTCTCTTTCCATACCACTCGTTTTTTCCATCTCCCCTTTTTGTCGCTTTATTTCTGCCCCCACCCCCCCTCTGGGGGTCTTTTTCGATTTCTCACCGTTTCTCTCTTTCTAGTTCTTTTTTTCTCCCCCCTCCCCCAAGCCGAAATACGTTTCTCTCTTGCTCCCCTCCCCTTCACCCTTTTTGGCCCTCACGTGTGCGAACTTTATGATCCAGTTCGCCGTGGGTATCCCACTTTCGTTTCCTTTCACGCAGGTCGATGGGCTCCGACGAAATCGACCTTCGGCATACAGAAGACCCCTACGGTAGATACGAAAATCCCCCTTGGGGGATTTGTGTATAAAGCGTGCGGCGCGTCATCGATTTCGATCCAATGAGACAAATTGACCTTCCAACAATGGCAGTGCTTGTTCCATCAAGCCGGAGATCGATAAAGCGATTTTTACGAAAATTACTCGTCCCATGCTGCGAGACAAGTAAATGTTGCCAACTTCAGGAGAGTTGTAGATTCCATGGTTGGAATGCAATGAAAATGATTTTTTTTTTTTACATTGCACTTTCACTACCGATGATGGGGAGAAAGGGATGTATAGTGGTAAAGGGGACCATAGGAATGATCAGATTCGGATTTATTTATACTATTGTTTTGGTTTTCCTTCATCTGGAGTGTTTTTGTGGTCAGAGAAAGTGGACCAGTCGAGTGGAGGATTGAAAAAATAGTATTTTGGAAATATCTTCCGAAGGGTTGGTCGGACCCCAACAGTTGTCAGGGTCGATTTTGTAGATTGTGAAATTGCCTACAAATTTCATATTACATGTTTTCTCGTAGGCGCCATAGTTTGGAATCTACGGGGCGGTGAATATCGAAACGTTAAAAGGAACATTTGTCAAGTTTCAAGGCTTCTGTATTCAGGTGGTTGAGTGAAAATTGACCTGTTCTTGTTTTATACGAACTGCCAATCCTCCCTGCCACCATAAATGGTACGAAAATTCCCCATATGTCGCGGAGATCCGATCCGAATAGTGCTAAGGTCTCGCCAATGTGCGATTTCACCAAGAGGCCATCTGCCCGGAGACGCGTGTATGTAAATCCTCAAGGATCTCTGGCCAGACGGGCTGTCAGGCCTTCCCACTGCTGTTGAGAATTCATCCAGCGAGGCAACCCGTTCAGATCTCAAAAAAAGATTGGGTTAGGGTCTGCGTGTTTGTGGGGTGGTGACCTTTGGGGTTATCCGGGGATCGGGAGCATTTATTCCCTGTTGAAAAATCCAAGCCTGTTCTGACCTCTTTTATGGACGTTGAGGTTGTGAAAAGATTAAGGTTGGATATTATTATCATCATTTGTGAATGTCCTCCCGCTGGGGTGATCGCGGGATCGACCGGTTCATCACAAGGTCTCTGCTCTCCATTCAGGTTTACTCGATTTCAAGATAAACCCAAACAAACCCAAACAAACTACAAGTCCTGACAAACCCAAACAACCTACAAGCCCAGTCTTGATGTACTTTTCTATTAGCTGGTTTTTGGTGGAGAAATCGTGTAGTTTCGTGAAGGTCTTAAATTTTAAATAAGCCTAAAGCTGTTCATCCGTTGAGCAGCACGTGCCACTTGCATCGCGTCCCCTTGGGACACCCAACACCCGAGGTTTTTTTTTCGACTGTGTGGGTTTGCGCGTATATCATCCTGGCCCGGCTGGTTCGTTCAGTCATTCGACCTATGCGTGTTTTTCGAGGGCTCTCCCAGGCTTCCTGATGGTACCCCACCCCGTCATCTCCCCCCACGTGCTTTTGTCGCGGTCGTATCGAGGAAGAAGGGGCCGGAGTCTCGTCATCGTCATTACCGGCCTTTCCTCGTCATTCGGAGTCCGCTCGCGTCTAAGCCAGCATCGGGTTGCGGTCATCGAAAAGAATAGCTCTTACGCGTTATCGTTTCTCGAGTATCCTACTTTGATGGCTGATACGTCAGGTTGGATCTTTATTCAAAAGTGGATCCTCCAGGTAGGAGAAAATTGGAAAACCATTGGAAGTTGTTGGGTTTGAGGATAAACGGTTTCAAAGTGCTTCGGTAATCCAGTTTGAAAAGTTGGAGCATTGCAACTTTGGGTTTTGGTAAGTTGTGTTGAAAACGACGAAGGTCTTCGAGAATTCGAGATTTAAAAGTTTGTTTGGGACTGGTGGCGATTGGACTTGAATATTTTGGGCCTTAAAACGTTGGGCACCGATACTTTGGGCCTTAAAACATCAGGCTTCGCAAAGTTTTAAACGAAGAAACATCAGAACCATCGGCAAACCCAAAGACCATTCACCAAACCGCGCTTCATCGGGCTTTAAGAGCAGCTGCACTATTCGCAATATAATCGGCACGCTTCACCCCCGAGTTGGCAGAGACCACGGTCGTTGTTCGTCCCATCATCATTGCCATGCCGTGAACCCGGCTTTTCAAGCGGTTCGTCACCGGCCAGATGGTAAAATCGACTTCGAGTGCCCAGCCAACTCTTGACTCTTCGACTCGGCACTCTTGGATGAAACCGCGATCCGACCGCGTCACGAGATCGATTAGTTCGTTCAGCTGGAGAAGAGATACGAACGTGGCAAGCTGATGGAAACAAAGAGTGGAAGGTGAGATAAGGGGGTTCAAGGGCAAACGAAGGTTAAGGGCTGCTGGAAGATTCATCAAGAATCAAAGTTGTCCAACTGCCAAAGTGATCCAACAACCAAACAGAATTAACCTCAAAGTTCCTCCAAGTTTCTTGGAGAACTAAAATCCTCAAGTTGGACCAACATCTGGACATTTCACACCCTTTCTTGTTTGGGTTAATCGGACGCGTGAAAATCGATAGCTCGGATGGTGCGTCCATTGGGTCGGAGTGCTTCCTATTTCCGTCGAGTAAATTTGCGCTAAAGTGTTGTTGGCCGTGGAGAGGAGAGCAACGTCTTATCAAAGCTACCCAGCAGAAGACGTTTTGCCATCTCTATAAATACTCCCACACACATCGCGGGGGGTGGAAGAAGAGGAGGGAGGGGGGCTGGTGCGTAGACCAAAGAGGGGGTAGAGAATCGTCAAGGGAAAGGGAAAAGAGCATCGGAGCGAACGAGAACTATACCCGGTTTGCAATAAGCTTCGGGATTTCAAGTTGGCACGTTCACGCTCGGCATCAAACGTTTTCCAACGTTAAACACTTCCTCCCCCCGCTGCAAACGGGACGTCGCCAAATTTTATCGACGATACGAAAATACCAGCTCTGTCATTGACGCCGTGTTTTTTTTTTGATCCGTTCCTTTTTTTTTTTGAATCTTCTATCCGCGACCCGTTTTTCTCAACGTTCAACGCCAGTCGAGTGGTGACCATGAGGCAGAGAAAGAGACTCGTCCAGGCGATATTTTCGGATTACTCCTTTCCTGAATTGGACAACCAAGGAACGGCGGAATTATGCTAATTTTCGAACCACTCGGATACCGAAGAATTTTTCGAGCTCGAGCGGGGGGATTAAGACGAGGCTCTGATGTTACGGAAAGCTAAAACAAAAAAGACAAATTTGGTGTCTACAGTGCTGTGTGATTTCCACGTGAGATTGTATCGACTCTACTAGTTTTTTCCCCCTGGCCCCACTTCGGCAACATAAGTTTTCGGACCTTCCACGATCTGACGTCATTTCTCTAATTCAACCTAGTCGTGAAGGAGATAGGTGGAAGCTTGGAAGAGGATCCAGCAGAACCCACACATTGCCTCGAATCGGAACCAATACTGCCTAGGTCGGTTTCGCAAGAACCTCAAAACTGCCTCCGAGTGATCTCAGAAATTTCCAACTTTGGGCCTATTGGACCATTATACGAATTTGTGTGAAAGTTCTTTCGGTAGAACTTTGGTTTCGTTTTGGTCGTTTCGGTGTTTGTTTTTTTTTTTTTTTGGTTGGAAGAAAGTGGTACCTAATTCAGTGATACTCAGTTTTGGATAAAATGGATTCGTGCTTTCCACCTCTCGCCGCACTCAACCTACGCGACACCAAGAACAAGAGCTCGAACAACACCGCGAAGAATCGACACAGCAGCGGCGATAACCAACCCCAATTGCCAAACGCTAATGCCAAGAACAATCCACCTGGAAAAATAGAAATACTACAGGATCTAGATTTGTACTACATACGACAGATAGCCCACAACCTGAAGGTAGATATTGATGGATGTCCAGAAGAAATTAATTGGGTTTGTTTGGGTTTGTTTGTTATAATAAATTGATAAATAAATTGATTATAAAAATTAATAATCAAATTAATAAATAAATAATCTAAATCAATATCAATTTTAATAAATAATTTAATATAATATGTAATAAATAGACACATAAATAGGTATATTAAAGATAACTTAAATCAAATAAGCTAATAAATAAATAAAAGAATTGGGTTTGGGTTTGTTTGGATGTGGATTGGCTTGCATCTCGTATTAGCTAATTTAGTCGTTTATGATAATTTAATAGATAAATAAGCCAAATAAATTACTAATAAATAAACAAATAAATATCAGTTTTAATTAACAATATAGTATAAAATGTAATAAATAAACATACAAATAGGTATATAAAAAAAACTTAAATTAAATAAGCTTATAAATAAATAAATGAACAAGTGAAATAATTAAGTAAATAAGCGAATAAATATATAAATTGACTCGGCCAAGCGTGAACACGTTGGAAATCGAGACGCCCGGTACGCGAACCAAGAAAATCCAAAAGATTTTGAATGAGCCTGTACAAACTTTGCGCGTAGCTCGGATTTTATACGAGCGTTGTAAACTCGGCGTATCGTCTCGTCCTATACGTATTGCCAGAACAATGCCATGCACGAACATTATCGCGGCTAATTTACGATCGAGAGTTCGAGGGGTTCGCAAGAACGAGTACATAGGGTTGCGGATTATATGATTCACTTCGGGTTTTCCGCTCTCCCATTAAGACCGATATTATTGCTCGATTCGAATCGCTCACGAGGAAGATTGCTCTTCAATTTTTACCTCCGTGACAAAATCACCTTTTCTCATTAGTCCCCGTTTGCGATTTCTACACGAGGAATTCTCGATTCGCGTATCCAGAAAGAATTTTGTTTTCGTTAATTTTTTTGTTTTTCCTTTTTGTTTTTAATTACTCTAATTAATATTTCGAATATTGGAAAGGACACGAATTACCCACGTGATGATGAAAGTGCCCCTATCGAATTATCGAACACCTGCCTATCTTTTTAATTTTTTTTTTTTTTATTGAAAAATAGATCATTATCGTGGATGAGCTCTCCACGATAACGATCCACGATAAATGATTTTTTTTTCTTCAATTTTTGAATACCAGTGCGAACATCCAAAAAATGAAAAAAATAGTTTCATGTATTTTAAGCTACTATTATCGGTTATTTATTTTGAGGATATTGTAATTCTTTGTTCGTTTTTCGGTACATTTGAATGATTTTGAGGACCAACAATTTACGTCGATTTTTTATGAGATTTGATGAGATTATGAAATCTTATCACATCTCATAAAAAAATGAATTAAATTTTATTAAATATTAGTATCTATTAAGATAATAATATTGAATAAAATTTATTAGGTAATATTCGGTAAATGGAATTTAAATAAATCTTTGATTTATTTTTCAACTGCGAAAAATGTTTTTCGTTGCTTCCAAACGATTTCAAAAAACGTAAATATATTTCCATTTTTTCTCAATTTTTTAATAATGTTGAAAAAAAAAAGGTTTCGTATTTTTTTCGAATTTTTGAAGGGCCAAAAACGATTTCGAAGAGCGTAAATTTCCTTCGTTTATCTCGGACGATTCGAGATACAGAGGGCTAGTAAGTTAGGTACCTGAGTAACTGACGAGGAGCGAGGAACGAAAAAGGCTAGGGAAAGGTCAGGCGAGCGGGTAACAGCAATTAGCGCTCGTTCACTCGAGCAAACCGTCCCATCGTGTTCCTCTCGAGGAAAGCACCAAAGCGAGCTGCTCAATGGTAAAAATCCGAAAGGCACCGCGCCCGTGCTAAGTGCAATCTACCGAGTGCTAAACCGTTTCTCCTTTGCCAAAACCATTTTTTTTCTGACAGCGTTAGACAGGGGTTCTCGACCTGATTTTTAAAAATAACTTTCCCCAACCAAGTTCAAACTCGCTTCGCATATTTTTCTCGAAACTTTCATTAATATTTTAAAAAATAGTTAATAAATAATAACAAATGAAAATAGAACGTAATTAAAACATGTACGGATATATGTTTTTATTAGAAAATAAAATTTTATTAAAATATTGAAATTAAAGTTCAGATTTTCAAATTTAGAAATTAGGTATTAAAATACTTGAAAATTATTATAATATTATTGGAAACTGAAAAAAGTAAACAAATGCAAAGTGTATTAAATAATTCGATTTTTTTCATAATTATTCACAGTACATTTTTTCATTATTAATTTTTATATATTTTTCATTTAAATATTTAAATATTTTATTAATGACAAATTTAAGTAAATAAAAATTAATGATTAATTGATTTTTAATTATTATTATTATCATATTATAATTATGACAAATATTATATTTACAATATTTTCGTTACATTTTATACATAACATTTAAATATTTAATCTTTCCTTATATATTTATTCCTGATTGAATATTATATTATATTTTTTATTATATATTCATATAAATCAATAATATATAAAATGGACGTGAAATTCTAAAACGGAAACTAAAATTCACGGCGTGCCATTGGACTGCTCCGAGTCGCGTTCGTCCGACGAATGTTAATGCTCCGAGCGAGGATTTCGCGCGCTCGGACGTGAGTAAACCTTGCGGCTTTTGCCGGGCAGTCTCTCGTCGTCCTCGAGGCACCATAGGAATGTACGTTGTCCACGGGACGCCGTACCGTCCCGACTTTTTTTTCCCCCCCGGAACGTCCACACCGTTTGAGCACATCATTTGCAGAACGATGGAGCTAAAGTAAAAAACGAACCTGGATCGAAATTAGAAAGTGCCGTTTACGCGGACGTGGGGGAGGGGGGTAAACGGAGCCTTGGCTCATTTTTCCAATATATCGGACATTTTTATATTAAAATAGGATTTTGTAAGAAATATTGAATTTTTCAATACATATATTTATATTTGATAATATTATATTATCATACATTAATTTTCATTAGAATCGAAATGAAAAAACGGTTGCTGAAGGTTGGAGGCTCGAACGTTTTTTTTTTTCGATCGAAATAGTTTTGAGGGTCTATCCAATCGAAAATTTTCAGCTGATTAGGAATATCATCGAATTTTCGTCGAAAGCACTGCATATAAAAAATCGGGTTTTTAGAAGTTTTTTGCGATTTTTTCAGGGAAATTTTGGGTTGCGGGGGAAATAAATGGTAGATTCGTGCTCAGGGGATAAAATTACATCGAAACGGACCATTTAAAAAAATATTTAAAATCCAAAAATTTTTTTTATTTTGGGGCAAAAAAAGTTTTTTCACTAAACCATCGATAACTTTTTTCCCTTTAGGATTTGGAACTCCACTCTGTGCTCAATCTCTTCGTTATGATTTTCTCTTCAAAATGCTTTTTTAAAAATTCAAATCCGATGATTTTTCGATTTTTGGCAGAATTTCA
>JAPYZJ010006140.1:0-23514 GCA_030522765.1 Ophioninae sp. B BG-2022a | reverse complement strand
TTTTTAGCGGCTCGCGGTCCTCGAATAATGGGGGCCTCGACGTTCGGGGCTTCAAAATAACAACAAACAACACAAAAAAAAAACCGAAAAAAAAGCAAAACAAAAAAAAAAAAAAAAACGAGAAAACAAAATAAAAATGAACGACGTCGAGCGAAACGACGGCGCACATGTGACCACGCGAAATGTATTAAAAAAATATAAAAAAAAAATAAATAAATAAAAATATCGGCGCAGCCAACCCGGAATAATAAAATGGAAATGCAAAAAAAAAAGCGCGGCTATGGGACAGGGGGAGGGAGAGAAAGAAAGATAACGAGGAACGGGGAAACCCCGGTGAATTTTTACCGTTCGCTAACGATTGCTACACCGCTCGGAAAATAATGCATGCAAAAAGTCCCGCTCTTTTCCTCCCCTCCCTACCTCTTCGCGTTCCTCGTTATGTATCTCCGCAATATTTATAACTATCCACCGGTTGCCCGTTGCCGAGCGATAAAATATAAATGACTCTCGTTATTGTTTTATGAATTAATACAATCTATTACTCCCGCAATGCATTCGGTATAAAATCGCAGCGGGAGAGGAGAGAATCTCTGGTGGAAAATCGGTAATACGTGGAGAGAGAGAGAGAGAGAGAGAGATCTGCACACACGAGTGTGCTCGCGCCCGCGTGTAAAAACCCTCGGCAAATTGGTAAACGGTGCTCGTTGGGAGGGCCCTGCACGCCCGCGCTCCCGTGCCTATATGCTAATTGAAGGGGAAAAAAATAATAAACCCGGAGAGAGAGAAAGAAAAAAAAAAAAAACAAAATACGAATTGCTGCTCTTGCGAGCTTCGGTGGCGAAACAATTAGAATATCGCGGGGATGCAACGGACACGTGTGCACCTAACGTGTGTGCATCTCAATACGAACGGTATTTACGCGTGTATCGCTTATACACCCTCATTCACAATTATTTGAGATTCCCTCGTTCTTTTTTTTTTCTTCGATTTTTTTTTCTCATTTCCCACCATTTTTTTCGCACGAAATACGAGCTCGCCACGCTTTTTTTTTCACTTCAATTTTTCGAGCATTGAAGAATAGAGGATAATTGGGGAATCGTGTTATCGATGTGAAAAATCAATTAAATCTGAGGTAGACATTTTTTGACAAATTATTAAACAGCGTTTTGTGAAAATATTCATTTTTTCGTCCAGGTAGATTAAGGGGATATACCCGAGCTGACGACTGGAATAATGGGGACGTTTTAGGGATTTTTCGAAAACTAGAATCAGTGAGGTGTTTTTACAAAAACATTGTGGGTTTGTTTGTTTGGATTTATTTGGGTTTCTTTTGGGTTTGTTTGGGTTTGTTTGTTTGGGTTTGTCTAGTCTACTGACTCAGACCATTTCGTTACATAAATTTTATCATTTATTCCCAGTAACGTGTATTTTCTCAAAACGAATCCTGTTGTGAATCACCCTGTATATATAAAAATATGACTGCATATATACAGCATATAGCGGTATATCCATTACTAGTTTTCATATCACAAACACGTTTCAAGTTCCTGCTCGTTCCATTAATTATTCTTTCAATCTCGCAGCCCGTATCTCGAAACCCAGAAGAACAAAAATTCAAAAAACGAGTTAACTCGCAAAACAAAAAAAAAAAAAAATCCGCTTGGATTTCAATATCGCATATCGAGCCGAAAAACTTTGTTCCGAATTTACGAAAAAAAAAACGGAAAGACGGAGTTCGCGATTGTTTTTTTTTTTTTTCACGTTCGAAAAGCGTCGTTACAGGGAACCTCGCGAACGTCGTCTCTCGTCATAGTCGAATTCGCGCTCATATCGAGAGGTCCGCGGTAAACGTATCGCGAGAGCGAAACAGCGCGCACATCTCGCCTGTATAGATCCGTCCCGTAACGGCAAACCCCGTACCTCCGGCGTCTCTGCAATCGTTCCATTCATTAACGCAACACGATTTATCAATTAGCGTAAAAGGCGGCGATAGATAGTCGTTCTGATATTTTGCTCGGCTCTCGACTCTCTTTTCTCACCCCAACCTCTTTTCTCTCAGCGAGCTTGAACGCACGCCCTTCCGTGTGATACGGCAACGCCGTATAAGTCTCCATATATGCGAATGTGCACACCCTGTACGTACAGGGTGTCCGGTAATGAATGGATAACCTTAAAATGTCTTAAAGTATAACTTATGGCCTTTCAGAAAAAAAACGAAACAAAATATATCATAAGTAGTACCTAAGTTACGACTTTTTTTAAAGAGTCTGTTTTTTTGTCTTATTTCACTTTTATGAACTCGACGATTAGAAATGAATAAATAAAACAACAAAAAACTGATGGAATCGATTCACTTTTTATCGTAGTGTTCATAAAAGTGAAATAAAGTAACAAAATTAGACTTTTGAAAAAATCATAATTTTTGTGCTACTTATGATATATTTTAATATTCATTCATTACCGGACACCCTGTATATATAAACATACAGATAGTGTGCAGAAAATAACATGGTTAATCCGAGAGGGACTGTTTCATTATCAACGATTTCAGAAAAAGGCTACGATTTTTAAATAAAATCAAATATTTAAAAAAAGAAACATCTTTACTGAAAGTCAAAATTTTAACAATCTTGTTGTATAAAATTACTTTTTCGTAAGGTTAAAAGCTTAGAAGTTTTTTTAAAGTTTATAGAAATCTATCAATTTTTTTTTTTTTTAAATGCACATTGTCCAATATTTCCCTATATATTGATTTTTTAACAATAAAGTTTGAAGTTTACCAACGAAAAGACGTAATCTTTGAATAAAAACCGAAATATTCTCGCCAAGGATTTTTCTAAATTATAAGCAATTGAAGATGTATTCAGTTATGACAATTATTCAAAAGTAAATTTTTAAAAAGAAATAATATATATAATTAAGAACGAATATAATTTTACAGAATAAGATAGTGAAAATCTATCCCGATATAGTGATTTTTGTTTTTTTTTTTAAATTATTATTTTTTACATGAAAACCATAAGCTTTTTCTGAAGACACGTTTTGCTATTTTTACAGTTCTTGACGAAAGTTCTTGACCCTTTCGAGTATACCGTCCCGTGTTATTTTCGAGACATCCTGTAATTAATAAATATATACATATATATATGTGTAGGTGTACGAAGTGCTTTGAGAAACGCCACGGCGGGTCCTGCCTTTCTATATGCAACCCTCCAATACAACCCTTTTCGCAAAGGGTCTACTTCGTATTCCCTTCAAGTATTTTAATACATACATATATATATATATATATATATATATATATATATATATATATATATATACTTTTAAGACTCAATATATAAACATAGGCACGGAATTCTACAAACTTGTGCATATTTATACAAAAATTATACACAGTCCTGGTTGCAACGTTGTGCTTTGACATGCACGTGAAAGATATTTATTTATTCGTAAATATAATAAAATAGAGTCTGCGAGTAATCTTTTTATTGAAAAGTGATAATTTCTATACCAAAAACATTAAAGAATATTTTATTAAATATAGCTTATATTAAACATAGAAAAGTCACATTGCCTCACCGTCTGGACAATTTTGATAATCGTTTTTAAATTTTCGATTAATTAATCACTAGCAGGAGTTTTTTCTAAACCAGGCAAAACAAGAAATCCTCCCCCAACCTCCTCCAATTCTGACACGGATTTCGCCATACTTGGGATATAATAAAAATTCACTTACATTTTCACGAATTGACAGATATCAAATTTTGTATAAATAGATCGAAAATAAATGGAAAAAAAATTAATTAAACTTTATCAATTAAATGAACTGCGTCGATTAACTGATACTTTATCAATTAAATATTCTAGTTATGAAGATGCCGGCAGCTTTTGAACGGTTGATTTAATTTGTTTGGGTTTGTTTGGGTTTGTGAATTGCATTGATTGAATTTCAATTTCCTTGCACTTGTAAATGTGAAAAAAATTGGGACATCTATTTTTTAAGTATTCATGTATATTTTGATATGTGCAAAGTTTCTCTTGTGTATATACGTATGTGTGAATGGGAAGCGAGAGCTCGCAACGAATTCGCGCGGCGTAACCTCGCAACCCTTCCGCACTCTCGGCGACCTCTGCCTCGCCCGGCGCGTGGCACTTTCCGTATATTTCGCGAGGGCGCACTCATACACAAACGGAGAGACGCCTCTCTCTCCCTACCGGTTACATTAATGGAAAAGAGAGATTCCGGATTTTAAGTGCGTTTCCGAGTCGTGCCCGCCTCGAGCGTGTTACCTTAATAAGCACTCCGGGCATTGAGTACACCTCTGTGAGCTATTTTTTTTTTCACCCCTACGATCGTACATCGAAGCTTCTTTATGTAGAATTGACACGAAATTTTATAGGGCTGTATCGATGTTTCGACAATGATAATCATCTTTTTTTTTTAATCGTATTAAAGTGAACTTGTGACGAAACAAATGAAGGCTACGGTTCGTATGAAACGATATATAAGAATTATATTTTTTGAAAAAAAAAATTCTATATCTTTTGAGCTGCCAATTAAAAAATCAGCCCTTCCGGTTCACGGAAATATATATTTTTAAATCGAGACTTTATTTTTTTTATTTTCGGGGGCGAGGCGAAATTATTATTCGTATTTCTTACATGTCAAAATTGTTTTATTCTTAAATTTTATGGTTTTGTTTGTTGCCTTTTTATTACTCTTCTCTTTTGGTTTTTTTGTAGGGGCTAACCATCTATCAAATCTGTAAAAAAAATCGTGGGAAAATAACTTGAATGCAATACAAAAAAATAATAAAAATTTTACGTGTAATCGGAAATGATTTGCAAAAAATAGTCGTGCAAGGGTTGGATTGATGATGAAAGGCGTGTAAAAGTTTCAACGATGGAATGCTGTCGGACATCCTGGCTAATGGACATCGTTCCAGTTTACTAGCTGTATTATTGCAGAATACTCGTAAAGTTTTTAGAGCGAAGGGAGACCATGAGGGCAGCTAAACTATGTAATGAAAAAAAAACAAAAAAAAACACCAACTGTGGGAACCGTTGGTACGAGTGAAATATTGGGAATTAATTTCTTCTGGGGTGTAATAACACTTTGACCATTTGATGGGGCCGTATCGTTGAAGCGTACAAATATACATAAATGTACAGGGCGATTGACGTTGAATTTACGGGACATTTTTTACTACACCGTTCAGCCAAAGCTAAAAATGTTATTCGTCACCTTTTAACCTATTTTTTAGAATCGAATTTAATTTAACCTGATTTTTTGTTTTCTCAATAAGAGTAGGCAAATAATTTTTGCAATCAAAGAATAGTAATATTTGTGAACCTTCGTCAATGTGATTTGTAGCTTAACGTTGTATTTTTTAAATACAAACGTACAAATCTTCGAATAATAAAAAAAGTACTGAAATCTCTTCAATAATTAGACAAAAAATATTTATATTAGAAAAGCAAAATTATTTTGAAAAAGAACTAATAAAAAGATTATTTTTTTTAAATATATAAATATATTAATATATACTCGTTATAACAACCTATAAAAAATAGAATATACTATTTTTATTAAGTTGTCGTATCAACAGATTTTAACAGTCTGTTATTCTTCGTACTTTTAAAATTGAATTCACTAAATTTAAGAGAAGTGTAAAAATATATTCCACTACTCAAATTATTTTAATAATTATTTATTTGACTTAAATATATTTCTGAATCCAACAGACTCTCAGCTGATCCGAGCTATCGGTACAATTATTCCAATAATGAGCGACGATCATCAACGCGATTGTAAAAATTGGTTTGTAGCCAAGTCACACAAAAAAATCTGACGAATGATTCGAAGGTAACAGGAGATACGATTAAGCAGGAAACGTCCTTTATAAATCGAGCTCGTCAAGTGCGATCCGCCCGTACGACCGATCTATCTCTCGTATCGGATGTCTTACGGTTGCATTCCTGTTCGCTACATCAGCCGGAAGTGGCCGGACTCCGTACCTCTCAAGAGCGACGGCAAAACCCGAACGATTTGCGGCAGATGAAGGAGATGAAAAAAAAAATTGACGTCACGAAAAAAGTCATCGGGATCTTCGGTAGACATTTCGTAGAAGCTCAAGACATTAAGTAGATAAAGACGAGGGTGAACGGACGCTTAAGAGAGTTCTATCAAATTCACGTTTTATTTATTAAAATTATTATTTATTCATTAATTTTACAAATATCAAAGTAAAATTTATTTTTTGTAAACTTTGTGAATAAGTTTGGACGAAATAATATTTTCATTGATCTAAATATATTTTATCGTTCAATCAACGGTTTCTGATTTTTTTTGGCAAGTCTGGAATAGAGAAAAAAATAAGTGTATTTTTTCTGATACTTCAATATATTTTAAGGATTTTTCCGTTGTAATATTTTCCACTGATAGTGAATATCATGGAATTTTTCGAATGTTCGAAATCGCGTCGGGTAACTGCCAGTGACGATCGGAGGTTTTTGGAAAAAAAAAAGGTGAATTTGTATACACAGGAAAAAAATCCAATTTCCTTTTGTACTCAGCTAACAATTGGTAGTTCCCGGAATTGCTAGTCATTTTTTTTGCCGTTCGATTCGAAACTCCCCTTTTGTGCTCATTCTCTTCGCCATCGTTAGCTATTCGGGATACCTCTTGATTCATCAAACTGCGCGGCGTTTCCAATATTTCGCAGTTTTTCAAATTTGGTCCGTAAATTTTTGCGCCTTCTGGCATGAGCATCGCTTTCCCCTTTTCCGGCATTTATTTGAATACACTTTTCGAGACATCGTATATTCAGTTATTACGAGGAATGAAGGAAACTTCCTCGGATATTATATATATATATGTATACAGGGTTACTGGTAACTCGACGTATTCCTTGCAGGACGTCATAGTAGAGTTGAAATGCAATAAATTAAGCCACCAAATGTTCCACCGAAGTTCAGTAGTTTTTTAGTTACGTTACATTTTTTATATTAATAATTTTCATATTTAATATTTGTTATTGAAAATTGATAGTGATTAAAACTACTAATAATGTTAACGAAATTAAATGATTTTCTGACCTTTTTACGAAATGCACTCCTTCCTGTACTAAATCAAAAACGCTTTTTATAATGTAGTCCATAACTTTGTACTAAGTTTTACACCTTTTTGGATAGTTAGTAAAACAAGGATATTTTCCTAGTAATTTGTACATCAGGCGTAGTATTTTTTTCGCACTAGACAATATTTTTTACAAAGCAATAGCAAAGATTACAAAAAAAAAATATTGTTCGATTGATGATCTCTGCTAAAGTTTTAGTCATTTTTGAACATTTAATTATTACCAAAAATTTGCTATGGAATCAACTATGATAAAAACTTAAATTTCAGTACAATCGCGCCGAAAATCTTTTTTAAATAGTCTTCAAATGAGTCAATCTGCGATTTCTCACGAATAAAATAAAAATCTAACTAACTGAAAAACTATTGAACTACGATTGAACATTTGGCGGATTAATTTGCTGCATTTGAACTCTACTCTGATATCCTGCGAGGAATACGTCGTTTTACCAGTAACCCTAAATATGCATATTACTTGCAATTTCCAATTCACTAAGTACTTGCCAATTAAATGTGAATTACGTATATATAAAACATGTGTAAAGAAATAAAATATCGCATACGTGAATCCACATCGATCTGAATATTACAACCGAAACGTACATATATTTCTATATCGATAGCACAATACTACGGTACACAATTGCTATACGAACTCGATTGGTCGATTGCGACACGAAAAGTGGATTCCTAATAAACAGGTGTACGTGCAAATCCAATCAATTTTCCCTTCCTCTCTCTCTCTCTCTCTCTCTCTCTCTCCTCATCCCTCTTTCCCTCCACAAGACACACGTTACTCTTCTTCCTATTTTTTTTGTTGTTTCCGTTTGCTCGCAATCTCGAGACTGGCATGAATTTCTCGTTCGTCGAGGCTCGCATGCCTCATGCCGGATCATCGCCGGACCATTCATCCAATTATGCACAAAGCACTAATCGTGCAATTAATCTCAATCTATTTAATAATACCTTCATTACAGGATAGCACGAGGTTGATTTTCCTCGGACGCTTCAGGGGCCACAGTACTCGGATAAATTTCTTCTCTCTTCTTTCTCAAAAATCATCGACACGCCCTCTCTCTCTCTCTCTCTTTTTCTCTCTCGAGGATTATTCTTCGCTCCGATCCCGCCTCGCGCATTATTCCGTACGGAAACGCGTGATGCATTGTACGTGTTCACGTGCGTGCGAGAAGCTTCGTGATGCCAGTGAGAAACGCTGGGGAGGAGGGGGGGGGGATTGGGGGCAAGGAGAAACTCCCAGCCGCATTCCCTTTAATTGAAACGAATGGTTGAACGGACGCGCTCTCTCGTCTTGATTACGAGACTGGACCTCTTCGCACGGCGTTCCCTCGATCCTCTCGTGATCCTCGAGCCCTACCGACCTATCATCCGCGAATGAGTCGATGTTACCAAAAAAACGATTTTACCCTTCAGAATTCGTGTACCGGATGATTCATAACTGCGGATACGTCATTGCGAAAAAATTCTTTTTTTTTTATATAAAAAAAAGAATTTTTTTTTATATAAAAAAAATTCTTCGGGAGGTACAGATTTGCTGAGGTAGGATTCGAGTTTTTAGTACAAGAGGATCAAGCGTATCTTCGAAAGTATCATCGGACGAGAGAAAAATGAAGGGGTTGGGTAGAAAACACGAACTTCGATTGACCAGCTCAAAATTCCGAAAGTATAAATTTCGTAAAGGTCATGCCAGCAAAAGCACGAAATTTGTTTGGGTTTGTTTTGGTTCGTTAGTTTGGTTTTAAACCCTTGATTTTAAACAAACCTAAATAAACCCAAACAAACCGAAAAATTTACAAAATTTGTAGTTTTCCAATATTCAAATTCGGGATTTTGAGCTTTCTGGTCATTCGAAGTTATATCCTACCCCATCCCAAAACGAAGAAACAAAAGGGTTGAATGAAACGAAAAAATTTTTGAAAATTTGCTATAACGTTTTTGTTTTCATATTTATTCTTTGATTTGGGAGAAAAAAAAGAGATTTTATTCGCTATTGCAATTCTTCGCTTATACTCTACGTACTGATCGAAGCAACCCTGATTTCTTACCAATCATTCCCCATGCCTGGAAATCCCTTTCCTAGCTATTCTATTTTTTTTCTAACACCTGCTTCCTTACTTTTCTACATTTAGATCGGAACGGACGATTTTGAAGCTGTGACTTCGAGGACCGTCCTTGCAGGACGGATCGACTCGGAGGCATAACCGGTTGAACGTGTGCATAAATATAAATGTATAAAGAATACTTGGCTACACTCTCAGGACGCGGATGATACGAGAATTATTCGCAGCGGAAAATGTGATACGGATTAAATTGGCCTACCGATATGGTGGATCGACCACGTCCAGTAATTGGCTCCAATGATAACTCCCAAGGTGTATCGATGCAATCGAGTAATCAAGCTCCCTCGGTACGATTGAACGGACGGAAAACGATCGACCGTTTCTTTTTCTCGTTAAAAATAAATAAGCAAAAAGCATCGAGCTCGTTCGAGATAAAAAAAAAAAAACTAACGGAAAATTACTAAATAAGGATAGGGATCGATTTTCACTTTTTCGTCGAAATTTTTCACAAAGGCGTTTCGTCTTTGATCGTGTCAAAGACGAGGAATTATTTATGATTGAAATCGGTTGAATAAATTTGTATTCTAAATAGAGAGAGACCTTTGCACAGGAATGGAAAATCGTTCATTTCTTTATTGGTTCACAACGTCGTCTCGGAACGTTAGTGAATGACTTTATTTTCAGTATAATTGGAACCGAAGAAACACAGCGGGCGAGAAAGCGACAGAGTTAAGGGTTGTTTGCAGGAGGAGGAAGAGGAAGAGGAAGAGGGTGGGTGCAGTTTAAGACGGGACGATGAGAGGGACGAAAATAAAAGTGAGAAAAGCCTCTTCGCTCAGATAGCTGATGCAAGTGCCGAGTGATCGATCTCCCCCGAGAAGCAAAGAGAGAGAGAGAGAGAGGGGAAGAGAGAGGGATCCTTTCTCGAGCCGCAGGGGCATCTTCGCAGACACCTGGACGAGTGCTAAGAGCAAAGGAAGAAAAGAGAGGCGAACGTCTTGGCAAGAGGGAAAGCCACGCCACTAGCAGATAACATGCTGGAAAAAAAGAGAAAAAATATTCGGAGGAACAGCGACCAAGAGAGAGAGAGAAAAGAATCGGCGAGTTGCCTCGGGCGAAGGGATGGGGTTGGACTAAAGGACGGGGGGGGGGTGGGGGGGGGGGGGGGGGGGAAAGAGGAGAAAAGGAGACAGAGCTTGTAGTTTATCGAATTAAGGCAATTAGCGGTACAACACCGCTTCGGCAGAGTACACTCGGAGCTCTCTCGGCCTATCGCATCCTACACTCGAAAGCTTTTCACTTTCGGCATGCCAGATAACTATACGGAGCTCGTTTTTGCGAACGATAGAGCCGATCGTGCGGCCAGTGAAGAAACAAAAAAAAAAAGAAGAAGAAAACAAAAATGGAATAAAATTCCACCCACTTGTTTTTTTTTGGTCTCTCGAGTTCGAGTGTTTTACCGAGAGGTCGTTAGAAAATTTTTCACAACGCGAATAATGATAAGATATGATTAATAAATATTTTTAATGAAAAGGGAATGAGAATTTCGTTGGTCGTACAGACACGGGACTCGAGTAATTAACGTAATTGAGAAAAATTAATTGATTGGCGCTTTTTCACACGAGTCTTTATCTATAACCCTCTTCTCTCGAATAGTTTTGATAAAACGATTATTTTATTCGAAAAGTGTGATACATAGACATTCCTAGCTAATGAGTTATCGTTATTTGAAAAAATGTTCATTTGAAAAACAATTTGTTTCGATATAAGAATATTAATAAGTATTATCTCGTATCGAAAGATTTTATTTTATGCTTCGACTGGAAAATAATTGTTGTTTCGTTACTGGCAAAATTTGACCGTTAAAAAAAAAAACATTCGAGCAATATTTTCACGTAGAGAATTTAAAGTCACGAGTACACTTTTTCCCCAGAAACGATTTCGTAGTTTCGAGTGTTTTATTCGTCAGGTTAATGATTAATTTTTGAAAGTCGTTCGAGCGCAGTTGGGAGAGTGGGAGATCTCTCGGTGGTGCAGTAACGGGAGAACCAGCGCTCACTTATATTTCCTCGGACTCTTTCTCTCTCTCTTCTCATTTCTCAAGTTACAAATCTCCGAGCGCCATCGTAAACGGCCTATAAAAATTTAACACGGCCATTTTAAAGCTGTCGCAAAAAAGGCTCCGTTCGAGAGGGAGGGGGGGGGGGAGTTCGCGCCCGCTGACACTCCGAGTGAGGAGAAGAGAGCAGTTATACTCTTCGTGCTCTTTCTCCCGCGCGCTATTCCGTTCACTGTTGACGGTTCAATTTTCGCAGAGTAGAACGAGCCGGCGCGTTCTCGTGCTACCGCGCGCGCGGACACGGCACGCGAAGAGCGCCGCTCTCGTGCGTGCGAGGTGATTAAATTTTTTTTCACCCCGAGGCCCGTGCCCGGGTCACTTCTTTCGCGCCCTCCTGACCACCCGTCTCTGATATCCGCGCTCGATCCACTTTTTTTTTTCTTTTCTCGAACAATAAAAGCTTCGTACTTGATAAAACGGCTTCACGTGCAACTTCTTTCTCTGGCGTTAAAAAGATTTCGAACAAATAGACGCTGCTCGTTCGATAGGTTTACTGCCCCCCCTACCCTAGGCTTTTATCACTCAGCTGTGACTGTTTCGATTGTACATACTTTTTTAATCAAGCGTCATCATTTTTTGATTATCTTGATTTTTTTTTATCAATTATCTTTCCGTTTTTATTTATCTAGATATTTAATTATCCAATTATATGTCAATTTCAATTTATTCAATTATTTAATTACCCCATTGTTGGTTGGTTTTTATTTATCCAATTTTTTAATTATCCAATTATCCGTCAATGTGAATTTATCCAATTATTTAATTGTCAAATTATCCGTCAATTTTAATTTATCCAATTATTTAATTATCCAATCATCCATCAATTCAAATTTCTAAAATCCGTACAATTTTTTCAAATTTTTATTTTTAAATATTACAACGTTGTATTATTGTATGATAATTTTATAAATATTACGATATAACATAAAATCAAATAATATTATTATTTTTCTTTGATTTTTTTGTCAAGTTTCTATTTTCTGTTTTTTCATTGATTTTTATTCGGGGTTTTTAATATTTCTTTATTCTCAGTTACAACTATGATATTTTAAAACGATGTTAGAATATTAAATAAAAAATAAAATAAAAATGCTTCATAACATGCTTCAATAAAAAAAAAGATCATTGTTAGAATATTAAATAATTACCTAAATCCAAGTGCACGATTCGTTTATTGTTTACCGTTTTTAATACTATTATCTCCTCGTCTTATCCAATACAGTTTATTAACTTAATATTAAATGGACGATTTTATTCCAACCGATGCTAAATACCCAATAAATAGCCGTTAGGAATTCGCGCTCATTCGATCCACTCATTCGACAATTTTTTTTTTTTTCCCAGGTAGTGCTCAGGCACAGATCCAAAGGCTCGTGATCCTCCCCACGATTTACGACGTTTCGCGTACTTCCGGCGATCCGAAATGCGAAAATAATGGTGCCAGGCGCGCAAGCCGAAGCCATAATAAAAGAGAATATTGAAAATTCGATTTTCCCGTTGAGAGGAGAATTTTCAAAGGACTACCCTGGCTTGGAGTAGAGATTCTCACTGGTCGAGAAAGAGCGAGTATTTCGATGGGCCAATGCGACAAAGTCCTTCGGCCAGCCTCGCCACGAAAATCCACCAAACTCTTTTTTAATTTCTGTTCAGAATGTTACACGGCGAGAATCTCTCGACCGTATCAGCGAAGGTGTCTATGTGGGTGGCGATAGATGGCGTTAAAATTCGTAGCAAAGTTGTGCGATGGTGAGGGCGGAGGGGGTTTAGGCTTGGACCTCCTCCCGAGCCGCAAAGGACGAGGAAATTCCCGTTAACGCGAGCCGCAACATTTTAAACTCGCATTTGGCCGGCTTGAGCCTTCAACTTTATTATTCTCTCGTGGTGGAGTTTTCACGAAGGGACGTTGCGGGCAGATGATGGGTTGGGGAGGGATAGAGAGGGACCATTTCGTGAAAAATCCAAAGCGTATGTGGAAGCGAGCTTACATCCATATGTAACAGTGTAAAACTCGGAAATTTCCCAGATTCTCGTGTATTTCGAAAACTGTGCGCGCGCAGGAAGCCTCGTCCAGCCTGCCACCGGCTACCAACTTTTGAGAAAAAAGAGAGCACGGTTCGGCTGGAATGACGATGAATCGTTCAGTGATGAATCGTTAAAAACTATATTTTAAATAAATTGTTATATGTAATTCTGAATCAATCAATTTTCATTTATCGTAATGATGCTAATGATAATTATCTTCAATCATAGTAACTGCAATTAGTGATAATAAGTGATCGTGTTAATGAGTAACGATTTTAATAATTATTATTATAAATCAGGGTGAATAATATTGATGATAATTGTCATCAATCTCTGGCAATCGTAACGAAGAATCTCCAACTATTACGATTGATAGTAATGGTAACGATTAGAGAATGGGACTGATGATAAACTGGATAAAAATCAGGATTGCTCGTGCCCAATGAATAAGGCAAATCGTAACGAATGGTAATAACGGTACCTGTCCCTTATGGCTATAACGGTGATAATGGGCTTCCCGTATGGGCTTAACGGTAATCGTCCCTTATGCCCATAATGCCACCAATGGTACCCGTAATGAATAAAAAACAAAATAAAACAACTCGAGACTTGAAAGCAAGTTGAAAAAGAGTCCCGATTGCAACCATCCGCACATTCGTACCAGAGAATAAAATGTTCCCTCCTAAAGTGTTTTGCAACGAATACCGGGCTTCGGAAATTCTTTTCCTCTATGAATAATTCTCACGTATAGAGACTCGAGTAATTGATCTCGTAAGGCAATTTATGTTTTTTTTTTTGACGGAAATCTCTGCCAAAAAAAAAAAGGGACGGGAAGGATGGGCCGTGTGGCGAGTGGAGTGGATCGCCAAGGGGGAACGCGAGGGGCACGCGAGAAGAGTCGGAAGAAGAAAGCTGGCGTCTCTCCTCTCCGCGCTCCTATTAAAAAGCCCGTTTCCGCCTCCGTTTCTGAAAGCCTCTTACGGCACTCGAGGCAACTGCGAAAGCACTTGAAAGCTCCTGAAAAGCCCGAGCCGACAACACTTCCCTGGTTGAGTGCCGTCCCAGGCAGTAGCGCACCGACGAGCACGCCAACCGACCTATCGAGCCAGCCAGCCAGCCCGAGAGGGTAGAAAGCATCCACGGGGGAGGAGAAAAGTGAGGGTCGAGGCTGCGACTTCGCACTCAGTCACGAAGATACGGTTACTCTCACTGTTGCAATATCGACTCGATCCTTATGTATTAAACATTGGGCACGAGTTCTATCTTCGTCTTTCTCCATCCGGACCCATCTTTTCGACTCCATCCTTCCTTTTTTCGACTCTCTATCTTGTATACTCTACCTCTCTTTCCTCCTTGTGCTTTTTTCGTCTCACTTTCATTCCCTTTTCCACTTATCTCTCTCTCTCTCTTTCTCTCTCATTCTCTCTCTTTCTCTCTCTTTCTCTCTTTGCATCTTCGTCTCCGGACGGCTTCACCATCCACGAACAGTGTTTCCATTGAGCAAAGTAGACGTACGAATTGCCATACAATTCCAGTACTTATTCCCAAAGTTGAGCTCCGATCTTCACATCCATTCGGGCGTTTCCATTTCAACGGCCGCGGCTTATCGAAAGTACTCGATTGTGTCGCGATAAACAGAGGATAGAGAAAAATCGAAATTTCGATGCCAGCGGAAATTACTGATACTGGAGTAGATCCACAAAAATATATAAGGCACGTATATTCCGGTGATTAAAAATAAAAAGAATCGAACGATCTGAAAAACGAATTTCTTATCATTTTATCATAAACCTACTCTTTCGAAAGTTATTCAAGACCAAAGGGCAATTTATAGTGAATTTTCATATTTCGAAATTTTTTTTTGCAAATTATTTCGTTTCCTATAAAATTATGTCAATGACTAATTGGAAGATCCGAAGGTACAATAATCAGAGGGATTACGAATTAAGTATTGAAAACGACTTACTGTTTCGATTAAATTAATTGTTAAATTTTTTATTTATTAATTCTTAGATTATCGAAAATTGAAGGATCTACGAAAGATGTCTCATAAAATTCCAAAATGAGTGTGACGATGGGAATTTTACGCGATTGCATCTATAGAATACGAAAATTTTCGAAAAGATAAATTATAAATTTGAAATCGGGCGAACGTATACATGTCAGTGTACTCGATTTTTGAAGTACAAAGACAAATAGTGTCTTTGATTTGGCGCCGCTTTGAATACTCGTGCAAACAGAACGAAGGAGGATACGTTAGCAAGCAAAAGGTAGTAGGAGGGATGGTGGCTTTAACCGTAAATTCGTAGTTCGTTACCAAACATGTACCCAATTACTGGTGGTAACGTTGGGGTAGTCAGGCAAGCCATTACCGCGTCCAAATGTTGGCGTTCTACAGTTTTGTCGTCAAACGATTACGCGCTTTCGCCCGTGACTGAATATATATATATATATATATATATATATATATATATATATATATATATATACGAGTGCCCGCGATATATATATATACGGGTGAGCCCGCGCGCGCATCCACACACACAAAAGTCCTCGGGTGCTCCGTTTCCACACCTGTTAGAGTATATTACAGCTACGGCAGGCTCGTTACCGCGGCTTGTTACATGCGTGGTGATGCGCGTAATTCTGCACGTTTATGCGGCCATGCTCTCGGGTTACCGCTGATACCAAAACTGTCGAAACATTGTGGGTCCGAGGTGTGTGCACGAGTTGCGGGTCGCGGAAAGACTGAAGCAATTAGATCGTTGATTGAGGGCCGAATGAGGGGTTGGTGGTGGGGAAGGGGTGGGGGGGAGGGGTGCACGATGGGTGAAAAAATGCAATTTCAAAATCGGAGTAATTCTTAGAGTGGATGGATCTTCCCTGTTCTCTCGAAAATTCCATCATCGATAGGGCCAATGGATGAAGGGATTTTTAGCGATTTTTTTTTCTAGACGCAGTTTTGGAAATTTGGACAAAACTGGAGTTTGAAAAAAATCGATGATAGACGGGTTGGTGAAGGGATTGGAAATGTCCTTTGGAAATTTTCTTCTCGATGTCAATTCGAGCATAGTTTTGCGTTTTTGTGTCGTTTACCCTAAACAAATCCAAACATAACTTTAGATCTAGCAACCCAAGACAAATGAGACCATAATTCTTAGCGAAGTTAATACACTTCGTGAAGTTTTATTTTTAGGGATTTTGTTTTCTAGATGCAGTTTCGAAACTTTCGAAAAAACCGTGATGAAGTTTGAAAAAAATCGATGATATTATACAGTTTCGAGAAACGATTGGAAATGTCCTTTGTAAATTTTCTTCTCGATGTCAATTCGAGCGTCGTTTTTCTTTTGGCTGGTAATTTTGATGGCACCTTGGCTTTGAACGAACCGAGACGAAATGTCTTTTCTGATTTTTCCTTTTTTGAAACGAAGCACCTTTTTTTTATCCGGAATGTCCTGGACGTAGAGAAAAATATGGTTATAGATAATGTATCTCCCCATCGGGAGAACGACGCCAGTTGTAGCGTTGTAGGATTCTGTAGATCCTACGAATACCGATATATTTATTCGCTGCATAAATTTTGCGAAATTTGACACGACGTTGGTAGCGAATTGCAATTAACACGGGAGGGCTTGATTAACGACGACAGATTTAATTTGATAACTGTCCCTGAGCTATAGAAATTTCTTCGGTATGAACTCGTGCTCGAGTTAACAGGAAGGTCGGCTCGTTTCTGACCGCTGTCCGCACACTGGCACCCTCGTACATTATCCGTATAGAGGGTGGCTCATTAGAAAATAGAAACACAAGAAAAGAATTTTCGCCTCTTTCTTTATAAAAAATACTTTTAACTTGACAAAATAATTTTTTTTTTGGAAACCAGGTGTCCAAACTTGACCTATTCTTTCGACGAGTCCTGATTCACTGATGGCCATTTACTGCTCGATCCTCAATCCCTTTTTTTCCAAAATGAATATCCATATTAAATATTCATCAATAATAATTATTATTTCGTGTCATTTAATATTTATAATTAATTAATAATGAAATCGATCGATATGAGTTAATATCGATGTTGATTGTTGGAAGATTTCAGTTGCCACTTTCTCCTGAGTCACCCGTTACATAACCACATGTCAAAAAACATATATAGACTGGTAAGCCTTTAATTCCAACTGGCGCGATGATTCAGGAAGAGGGTACCCCGCGTTGCTTCACCATCAAAATTGTACCGTTAATCCGGAACCTGAAACATTCGTCGAGGGTTCTTTTTTCTCTCGCTGTTGGAGTCACCGTCGTATCATCTGCCTCCGAATCAACGTTATCGGAGAACGATATTTGTATCGAGGCCTCGGCAGCCAACGGAGTCCGACGGAGATAGGAAAGCTTCGTGGAGCGACTCCGCGAGAACGGAAAGTCAAGAAGAACCAGCGGAGGACGGAGGTTCGTGCAGGGGTTTGGGAGTGGACCGTTTCAGCAACCCTCTCGGAATAACCGAGCTCTTTAATTTAGAGCCCCACCGGACAGTAATTAAAATAACCACCCTCGACACATACTCGGTGAAGGGGTTGTCAGTGGGTTTCCCTTCGGCGATCTGAGACACCGAGGATCGGCTCGATCGGCAAGGGAGAGGGATTACCGATCGCGCCAAAGCTTGAAGATCGGTTGATGAAAAATCTCGTCCGTTTTCCTAATCCAGCAACCCAAAACAAACGAACCCAAATAAACTTTGGACTTTGGTCCATTTTCCCAATCCAGCAACCTAACCCAAACAAACTCAGACAAACTCTGGACTTTGGTCCATTTTCCCAATCCAGCAACCTAACCCAAACAAACTCTGGACTTTGGTCCATTTTCTAAATCCAGCAACCCAATCCAAACAAACCCAGATAAACTCTGGACTTTGGTCCATTTTCCCAAACCAGCAATCCAACCCAAACAAACTCTGGACTTTGGTCCATTTTCCGAATCCAGCAACTCTACCCAAACAAACCCAAACAAACCCTGGACTTTGGTCCATTTTCCCAATCCAGCAACCCAATCCAAACAAACCCAATTAAACTCTGGACTTTGGTCCATTTACCCAATCCAGCAACCCAACCCAAACAAACTCAAACAAACTCTGGACTTTGATCCATTTTCCCAATCCAGCAACCCAACCCAAACAAACTCAAACAAACTCTAGAATTTGGTCCATTTTCCAAATCCAGCAACCCAATCCAAACCAACCCAAACAAACCGTGGACTTTGGTCCACTTTCCCAATCCAGCAACCCAACCCAAACAAACTCTAGATCTAGCAACCCAACCCAAACAAAGCCATAATTCTTCGCGAAGTTAATACACTTCACTGGAGGACACGAAATTTGGATTTCTTGAGGGAGTACGGTCCGTTGAGAACCACCGAGCAGTCGTTGCACCGGGATGGGAAAAGAAGAGGGTTGGCCGGAGGTTAAGGTTGCGGAGGTTGGCACGGGGGTAGCGCCCCTGCGAGGTCAGAGCGAGCCTCGTGTTGCAAAATAGAAAATTTAATTTAGCCCGTCACCACGTAGCGAACCACCCGGTATGTTCACTTATTGCGAGGGTGTCTCGTGACGAGGGTGCAGGGGTTGGGGTGACGCCAAGAGAGAGAGAAAGAGAGAGAGAGAGGGAGGGGCGCACAGCTTCAGCTTTTGGTCCGGAAACAGACGAGTTACCGATATTAATTTCGAAGTTCGGATGTACCGCACCCTCCCCCCTGTCTTTTTATTGAAGGTTCGATAAACCCAAACAAACCCGAACAAACGCATCAATTCGATTGCATCCCCCGTCAATCAAGCCTAAACGATACCGATACTATTTTTTTCCCCTTACGTCGATATAAGTCCTGTCGAACGACGCGAATAAATTATTCTCGAAAAAAAAAAATTTACCCTCGATAATGTTCGTGGTCGCGTGCTAGCAAAACTCGCGACTCGCCTTTCCCTCGGCCATTCGCTTACTCGATATACCAGGTGTGTTTCGATAAATTTAAACGATATTTTATTCAGCACGGTCGCCCGGCGATCGCCAGTTTTCAATTTGCCGGCTCGTATATATTTTGCGAGGCTGGCGCCGCACGGGCATCCCCCCGCGACGCCTTCCAGGAGCGAACGAGCCCTGCTCGACCGTGAACGGACGGGGTGAACGGCTACGCGAACTCCGGAGATGCAATTTCTTGGGGTGCTGTATACACTTATAACATATCTACAGCCTTGGCCAAAAGTATTAGGCATCCAATAATTTTTCTATCCGGACGAAAAATCGAACTTCTCGGCGAAAAAAAAATTGTAAAAATTTGTTCAACAAACGAAACTGAAGCTAATAGTAACCTCTACGAATATCTAATCTTTAAATTTCCGGATCACCATTTTTCGAAGTCTAGCAAGCGATTATGCAAAGTACGAAAACAGTGGAAAATTCCGTAATTTTCGAAGTGACGCACCGGCTACAAAAAAAATCGCAAAAATAAGAATGAAAAAGCAAAAGGAAGCGATTTTTGTCCTCTTTGAAACGCCGTTTGGTAAATTGAGTTACGATCGTTTTTCGCTGAGATATCGAATTTAATGTCCGAAAACTTAGAAAAAGCCTGAACTTAGAAAAATAGTGATCCCGGAATTCAGAAATTCGATGTTTGAAGAGGTAACTGTTAGCTTTAGTTTCGTTTTTTGAACAAATTTTTACGATTTTTTTTCGCCGAGAAATTCGATTTTTCGTCCGAATAGAAAAATTATTGGATGCCTAATACTTTTGGACAAGGCTGTATATCCATATCGTTCTCACTTCAAAACCGTTTTCCCTGCGAAAAGCTACCCCTCGTAAAATCCCCTCGCTCCAACTACTTTTTCCTAGTGAAAACAATAATTTACTGAGAAACAAATTCGAATGATGATTGAAACTCGTCTCAATCAGGAAAAACAATGTTCCGCCTGAATGAAACGGGTAGAAATGTAAACAAGTCGAAAACAATCCGGGCGAAAAAATTTCAACGATTTTTCAAATGTATTATTAAATTTAAAAATCAGAGAAATCCAAACGAATGCAAATTACATTTCACTCACATTAATATTTATTGATGAATTTTCGAGACTCGGAAGTTGAGCCAGAAGTTTTTGAAACATTTCTCAGTTTTCTTCAACAAAACCACGTGATACGATTTAGCCTAATAAAAAGAAACATTGAAAACAAATTCGTTGCATTCCAGCGATGCAAGACTAGAAGCCCCACTGGTGTTTCTCCCGTGTCAATAATACACCAATGACGCAACGTCAGCGTACCTAGGCTAGGACAAAGGTTCGAGTAAATGTGGTCCCTTTGGGGAGCAAATTGGTCAGCCAAGTGAACGGGACTTATCGGAGGAATAATAGTCTCGTTGATACGCGCCATCGCACTCGAAACGTATACCCAGGAAGATAGAAATAAAAAAAAAATATTTAAAAAAAAAACACAACGAGGTGGCGCACGTATTTAATTTCGCGAGCCAACATTGGCCATTGGATCGTCACCCACCAACCCCGATTCCTCTCAACCCCAAAATGTGCACACTCGGAATTCAGATACGAGTGAAAAATAATAAATAAACGAAAAAAAAAAACAAAACAAAAAAAAAGAGTACAAAAGAGACAAAAACAATAATAAAGAGCAACGAATTTTTAGGAACGACGTCGAGGGAAGTTTCGGATATTTGGCTTGTACTGAAATTAAAAATATCGATTCCCATTCTTGCACGCGCGAGGGAGAGGGCTGGAGGGGGGAGGGGAGGCTTCACAGAGGTTCAATTCGTTTCTCCTGTCGTGGTTGCGGCGATAGTTTTGCCAGGGGAAGAACGAGAGAGGGGGGATTAGGAGTATACGTGTTTTCTCTCACTTCCATAAGACAATGCCCCATTCTTCCCCGTGGACAGTGCAAGAGGTACAAATTGCAGTTGCGCCCTTCCGCGTCCTCTTTACGTCTGTCCGCCTCCTGCAATTTATACAACGGGAGAGGAAAAGAGACGAGGAGGAAAGGAGGAGGAGGCGAGTGAGTGAAAAAGAGGGGCAGAGAGTGAGAATACGAAGAAGAGGCTCGTTCCGATCAGCGGCGCATCCCCTTGCAGTCAGCACTCACTGCAGGAATCCCAAATACAAAGGCTCACTTTCATTTCGTTCTCCGCGCTTTTTTTTTCTTTTTTCGATCTTCCATGGGTTTTTTCGCTTTTTAAACTTTTTTAAAAAATATTTTTTATTCTTTTTGTTGTTTTGTTTTTATTTGGCCACATTCCACCAGCCACGAGCTTCCTCTTTACCTCAGGATTCTTGTAGCCCACGGCCCTGTGTACCCCCTCCGGAGAAACTTCAACCTGCGTAACCGACGATCCTGCAGAACGTCGTAGTTTTTTTTTATTTCTAGGTTTTTTCCTCTCACGGCTGGAGAAACGGTGAGATCATCGGGGTAACGATTGGTTCCGTCGGGGTTGAAGGCGATTTTGTATATATGTTGGAAATATTTGATAATACACTTGGAGAAAATGTTCCGAAGGAAAGTGACCTACCCCGATCTGGAATCTCGATGACAGATTCCTTCTCTTTATTTTACTGTCTTTGGGGTAGTTTTGAGAAAACTTGAAATCGTGAATGCTTGGCTTTTTAGAAACTTCCGCTACCATTCTGAACGATCTATTAAGCCAACGTTCAAAAACAAGATATTTATCATAAAAAAAATGTAAAAATATACAAACTAGAAAATGGATGGAAAGAATCGAAATTTTAAATGACAATAATAATTCGAAACGATAAATAATTTCACCATAATTCGAGATTAATAAAAATAAGTAAAATAAGTAATAAATTAAATAATTAATGTAAAAAAAAAGTAAAAAAATAAAGTAAAAATCAGTCATCAGAAATAAATAAAAACAAGTAAAGCAATAAAAAAATTTAAAAAACAAAGTAAAAAAACCCAATTAGTAATAAATTAAAATCAGTTTTCGTAATAATTAGTAAAAATAATACGAAAGTGAAGAAAGTCAGTAACCAAAAGGTTTTTCTACTAGCCATCGGTCGTTTGTCCCTTAATTGATGTTATCCATTCCTAGGCCAAGAGGGACGTTCTTACCTATCCCTGAACCTCCCTATAGAAATATTTGCGTAGGATTGACTGAGTGCCGGTCGAATTAACAGGCAGGAAGAGAGAGTGTCCATATACGAGGTGGGGTAGATGCTAGAGGGATTCAACGACGAGGGGTAGTTGAAACGCCATAGCTGGACGGGTGTACGGAATTCGTGGCCGCAAACGCGGACATCTGCCCTCCGTGTACAGTACTGTACGTCGAGGCGAGAGCCCCTTCGACTCTTCGAGGGTGGAACAGAGTCCGTCCAGGCTTGATTAGGCTTCCGGTTAATTAATAACCTCTCCTGCACACGAGTGTATCACCCTCGTCTATACCTGACTCTTGCGTCTGTGTGTCTTCGTTGCGTCCTGGTGTATGAATATGCATGTGAGTTGCGCGTTTCGTTGTGTCTCGAAATGAGATAGTGACCGAACGCACGGGGCTCTGGGACGGTTCCGATGAGTGCGGAACCTCGAGGGTGGACAGCAGGACGGCTGGGGTGGCTCGTCCGTACATTCGCGAGCTCTTCGGAATACTCATTTGCATTTGGAAAACAAACGGGCTCTCTCTTTTATCGCTCTTCTTTTCTTTTTATTTGTTTTTAACCTTTCTTTTTCCCTTAAATTATTTATTTTATTGTCGATACAGAAACATAGTAATCGTATAATAATAACAATAATAATAATAATTACTATTATAATTGTAGAGTATAATAACTCCTGAATAAAATAATAATAAAAATAATAGTAATGATGATGATGATAATGATGGTGCATTAGGGGAAGGTGGGGTAAGACGGGGACCCTAAGGTATTTCATAAATAAAACCCCCTGTTTTTTATTGCACACAGTGGGGACTTTTATTTAAAGAATAATCAGTCTTTGTTTAATAAATTATAATGAGCCCAAACCCAAATATATAATTATTCTCATAGAATTATTAACTTTAAGACAAAAACGAAATCTCCCCATCTTGCCCCACCTATAGGGCAAGACGGGGTACCCCTTGGGGCAAGATGGGGTATTGAATCTTTATTAGTTGAATGGCTA
>JAPYZJ010006139.1:0-10423 GCA_030522765.1 Ophioninae sp. B BG-2022a | reverse complement strand
TATGTATGGAAAAATTGGCAAAAATCGATGGTCCAACTTTGAAATTCTGCCAAAAATCGAAAAATCATCGGATTTGAATTTTCAAAAAAGCATTTTGAACAGAAAATCATAACGAAGAGATTGAGCCCAGAGTGGAGTGCCAAATCCTAAAGGAAACAAAGTTATCGCTGATTTAGTGAAAAAACTTTTTTCCCCAAAAATCGAAAAAAAATTTGTATTTTTAATATTTTTTTTATACGTCCATTCCGCTGCTCGATTATTTTCCGCTGCTCAAGTTTTTGCCGAAAGTGCAAAATTAGACTGGGAAAACGCAAAAAAACCTTTCTAAAATATTTTTTCGACATTTTTCCCTAGAAATGGAGAGTTTAATGCGAATTAAATTGTGGATTTGTCATCAAAGTATAAAAATACACAAACATGGACCTGCGATATGACACTAAACGTCTAAATATAATAAGTATCTCGAGGCTAATCCCACTTAACGAGCCGGCCTGATTGACTGCCTTTAAAAATTAATAACAATTCAGGAGTTGATCCGGCAACCGTACATGCTTGTATCAATCGACTCAGAATTTCACACCCAACTCCCCATTTGAGCGATGACAATCTTACGTGGGACACCCTGTATACGTATAGTTATGTGGTCGTACAGGCGAAGATCTCTCAGCGTGTATACATGATGGAAAATCGATGCGAAGCTTCGCAAGTGCTATAAACTGCAACCATCTTCTTGTCTGTTGATTCCAGGGAGGCCAGAACCTGTTTCTATACGTGACCGTCTCCGATGGTCAGCTAACAGCTAAGACCGAAGTCTATGTCAACATAAAGAATACCTCGGCCCCCAATGGAGGACACACGAGGTACAGTATACCCGGTTTCAAGATCCTTCAAGCTCTTTGATGAATACCTTCGAGGAAAATCATCGAAGAAACACATCGAGCGTGGAATCATGAGTTCCCAGGTGTTTCGACGAATCGATTTACAGAGAGAGCTTATTCACTCGAAGTTCTCGATGGAAAGTCAAACGGCTTCTGTCGTAAACCCAAAACGACCTATAACCCCTAGAAAGTTCGTTGATACAAAAGTACGTTTTGCTACGAAACGGCACATCCGGTTGTTCCGATCGAGTTCGTAAAAGTTGCCAACGAACGAATTCATAAATGGACTGTGTTGTCCTCGATGTGTGTTTCCAACTTCCAGCAGTATCGCAGTTCAGACTTTTTGTTTGGGTTTGTTTAGGTTTCGTTTTGAATCGCCGGAAAGTTTGATGGAATGTTACCATTTTGTGGTATCCTAGTCAAACATAGGATAGCATTTGATCATTCCTCAATTATCAAGGTTTAAAAATCGAAATATTAAAACTTCCTTGCTTGACTTCCCATCAGCGTCCCATCAACCCAAACAAACCCAAACAATACCCAAAACTATCAAACGTACTTTCCAATCTTCATCTTCATTATGTGGTAAAAAAATCATTGCCCCATTGCACAGATCACCGTTTCCCAGTCAACACGCTTCCGGTGGACGTATCCGGCCTCCACTTCTCGGTCTCCCGAATTTACCGAGTTATCCGAGACCCCCGATCGTACATCCTTCGATTGGGCAATCCCCGGTTGGTAACGGTCAAAAAACGACGAAGCTACAGCCTCAATCTGCTAAACCGGAAATCAAAGACCCTGATCCAATTGGGTCCATCAAGGGGGCACCGGAAGAATCTCCGGAGACGAATGAGATCGAGGGTACTGCGTTGACGTCGAATACAGTACCGAGTCAAGTCCCACCTGGACAGGATATGACCATAACTTTGGTACCGGTAGCAGCCGTTTGCGCGTTACTTCTCGGTCTAGGTCTCGGCGTATGGTCCATCAGGAACAAACTCTGCGCAGCTCGGAAGTCCAAAGAAGACACGGTAAATCACCAAAACGGAAAATAAAAATGGCGTCTAATATCTTCTAGAAATAATTCATATAAATATTTTCTCTTCGTTTTTTTTCCTCTAGAAAGAGCAAGCTTCCGTTAGTGTTTCGAATATTTCTGATGATCCATCTCTGGTCCTGAAGAGATGGAGAGGCCAAAAAGCTAAAAGTAATCGGTACGAACCCTGGGAAAAGGACAATCAAGCTGGCGTCCAAACGAAGATGCAGACTGACAAATGGGAATTTCCTAGGCACAGACTGAAGGTTGGTATTTTTTTATTCTAGGATTTTTCTCTAATGAATAATGAAATATCGTTGCAAAATTGATCCAGGTCTTCAACATCCTCGGTGAAGGCTGCTTCGGTCAAGTCTGGCGAAGCGAGGCTATCGACATCGATGATAAACCTGGCCCATCGATAGTAGCCGTTAAAACGTTGAAGGAAAACGCCACGGAACGAGAAAGGCTCGATCTCGCTCAGGAACTCAAAGTCATGAAGAGCCTTGAGCCTCATCCAAACGTCGTAAGATTGCTTGGCTGCTGCACCGAAAGAGAACCAATGTTCGTTATACTGGAATACGTCAGCGGTGGAAAACTTCAAAGTTTTTTGAGGGCCTCGAGAGAAGAGAGAAATCATGGTGGACCTGGTTTGACCTCGCGGGATCTTACGAGCTTCGTTTATCAGGTGAGAAAATCAGCTTTATCGAAAAAAAAATGAAAATTTTCAAGAATGAATTTGTTTGGGTTTGTTTGGGTTCTCACGTAGTTTCGTTTATCGGGTGAGAAAATCAGCTTTATCGAAAGAAAAAAATAATGAAATTTTCAGGAATTAGTTTGTTTGGGTTTGCTTGGGTTCTCACGTAGTTTTATTTATCAGGTTAGAAAATCAGCATTATCGAAAAAAAAAAAATGAATTTTTCAGCAATTAATTTGTTTGGGTTTGTTTGGGTTCTCACGGCTTCGTGGCCTCGTTTATCTGATGAGAAAATCAACCTTATAAAAAAACGAACTTTCCAGCGATGAGTCGTGAGAATTTCAAAATTCTTCCAATAATTTCTCTATATATAACTTCCTTTTTAATTGACGAAGAAAAAAAATGACCATTCTACGACCATTAATAAAATAAGTATTCTTGAAAATTGGCGAAAAGCATCGATTTTCTTTCAACGGGATTGTCCAATATTGGAGCTCAAAA
Source organism: Ophioninae sp. B BG-2022a (assembly GCA_030522765.1). Taxonomy (NCBI): domain Eukaryota; kingdom Metazoa; phylum Arthropoda; class Insecta; order Hymenoptera; family Ichneumonidae; species Ophioninae sp. B BG-2022a. The sequence goes on along the minus strand of JAPYZJ010006139.1, from coordinate 7,314 downwards.
AACAATTAAATTTCCATTACGTTTCAACAATGATTAAAAGTCTACACCAATCAGTTTGAAGAATTGCAAACTCGATGTGTTTTTTTTTACAACGATCTATATTTTTTTTACAAGCTAGAATATCAATCAATATCAATCAGTATTGCCAACTCGATTTTTTTCTTTTTATTGTGCAAATATCATAGTAAACATTAATTAAACAAAGTGCCTCAAGCTCAGTGGTTCTGGTAATCGCAGCGATGTGGAAACGAAAATAAACCGTTGAGCGTACCCGTTCTCGTTTTATTTTCCAAAAATATTCGCGTTTCGAAATAAAAACTATTATACATCCGCATAATTAAAAAATAATGCGTAGTACAAGAAAATGCAATAAAAAAAAAAACAATTTTTCGAAGTATTTTTCCTCAGCTTAAATAAATGAATAAAAAATTCGTTTTGAATTTTGGATTTTTTTACGCCCTTCCAAAACGAAGGAAAACTAGACGACGAAGGATTGAAAATTCGAAAAGTCAATTTTGGGTATATCAGTCGCATCAATGAGTTTGATAACGAAACGTCGTTTCTCATTATCGGTTTTTCATTTAGGTTGCCAAAGGGATGGAGTATTTAGCCTCGAAGGGAATAATACATCGTGATCTGGCGGCTCGTAATATTTTAATAGACGAGAATCGGGCTTGCAAAGTAGCCGATTTTGGATTTGCCCGTGACGTAGCGGCGAATCAGATATACGAGAGAAAGTCCGAGGGACGTTTGCCCATTCGTTGGATGGCACCTGAGAGTCTATATGATAACATATTCTCCGTAAAATCGGATATATGGAGTTTCGGCGTGCTCATCTGGGAAATAGTGACCCTCGGCTCGACACCGTATCCGGGACTAGCCGCAGCTGAGGTAAATTTTATTTCAACAAGAATATCCGTCAAAACGTTATCAGACAGAGTTTCGATTTGAATAATCGATAAATCTTAATTCTCTTCCCGATAAAATCAGCTAATGAGTTTGTTTGGGTTTGGATTTCGGCGACGAAATCTGTATAAATAAATTGTCAAAAAATGTGCCATTTCGAGTTATTAAAAAAAGACCAAAAATTAACTCGAATTTAGTCGTTTCGTAATCCAAATGGAAATTTTGGAAAGTTTGCCATTTGCACCTTGGAATCGTAAAATCAATAAACTTTTTTCCTTAATTTTCTTTTTTTTCATAAATTTATTATTATATATTTAAAACTTGGAAGTTAAAAATATACAATAATAAAAACAAATAACTAATTTTGCCAATCTCAGTTTAAAAAGTCCTATGTCGATGCGAATTTTGCAACAGTGGATATTTTCAGGTTATGCGAATTTCCAAATGGAAATTTTGGAAAGTTTGCCATTTTGGAATCGAAAAATCAATAAATTTTGTTCCTTAATTTTCTTTCATTTATAAATAATATTATATATTTTTAACTTCCAAGTTAAAAATATATAATAATAAAAGCAAATAACTAATTTTTCTAATCTCAGTTTAAAAAGTCGTATGTCGATGCGAATTTTGCAACGGTGAATATTTTCAGGTTATGCGAAGGATAAAGGAGGGCTACAGACTGGATAGACCGGAGCATTGCAAACGCGAGCTCTACAATATAATGTACTATTGCTGGGACAAAGATCCAGCGTGCAGGCCATCCTTCGGTGAACTCGTTAACCTTTCGGAGGGTCTTCTTCTCGACGAGACCGATTACATCGAGCTCGATAGGTTTCCGGATCATTCGTACTACAACGTTCTCAATTTGAGCGGCGAGAAACTATGATGTCAGCCGAAAAATCAATTATGATTTTTCGTACATATATATATATATATATATATATATATATATATGGCGACATTACGAAAAGACTCGAATTTTTCTCTCGTGGTATTAAGATGAGAGCTTGAGCGGAAGCGAAAGCTCGTTTCCGGTCAAGCTTTCAGGTCAGGATTTCACGTAATTTGTCCAATTACGTCAAATTGACGGAAGACGAGCTCTGTGCTCGTCAAATTACTGGAATTTCAATACAAAAATAACCATAAATCGTTTAACCTGAGCTCGTGATCGAAACGACGGAAAATAACGAATTTAGCTAATGTCACGGATTGGAGAAGAGTGGAGCTTCGTAGCCGCGTTCAATGCACAAATTTCGTCGACTTCCATTCGTTCGATTCATTCAGCCAAATGGTGGCCAGTATTATCCGTCGAAAAAAAGAATCCTCGTTTTTTTTTTTCGTTTCCAAACAACCGGAAAGTCAAAAACAAGTAAACGCTTGAATCGGTTCGGGAAATTTCGATGTATCGATTCGAAAAGTATCGATGTATCGATTCGAGAAATATCGATGTATCGTTTCGAGAAATATCGATGTATCGATTCGAGAAATATCGATGTATCGATTCGAGAAATATCGATATATCGATTCGAGAAATATCGATGTATCGATTCGAGAAATATCGATGTATCGATTCGATAAATGTCGATGTATTGATTCGAGAAATATCGATGTATCGATTCGAGAAATATCGATCTATCGATTCGAGAAATATCGATCTATCGATTCGATAAATATCGATGTATCGATTCGAGAAATATCGATGTATCGATTCGAGAAATATCGATGTATCGATTCGACCTCGAAAAAACTGGCAGTCGACGTTTGGCCGTGCGTTAAAAAAGAAAACCGAAATATTCCTCGTTCTCCAATAATCCAAAAAAATGTTATTTTGGTTAGTGATATAAAAATCCCTAGCTGAACTGCGTTCTAGTTTTGTTTCGCGTGTCATCGGAATATGAAAATTTTCGAATCTCCGATTTCGATGAAAACGCCACCGATGAAAGCACATCGTATCCTATAGGTCAGTGATAACGATAACGACACCAGTGAATACCACCAACGAATCACGAAATCACCATAATTTTTTTAAATTTGTTTTTTTTTTGTAATTTTTTGCTTTGAAAATATTTTTACATTTTGCAGGTTAGAATAAACAGTAGGGAAAGTCGATTAATTTAATTACATTTTTTAATTAATTATCCATCGAACGGAAGCCTCTTCAAAGATCCTTATCAAATGAAGGGTCGACGTGTATATATACATATGTGTGATTCAATTAAGTTATTATCGAAAACGATGTCAAAGTTCACGAGAATGTAATAAACTATGGTATTAAATTTTATACGTCAAACCTTGTTTCCGTTATATTTTTCTTTTCCATTTCTGCGACTCGATATACATTCATGCAAGAGTCGAACGGGTTCATAGAATAGTGAGCGTCCGTTACAATATTCAAGGGATTTGTCTATTTTGAAAGTGCAGCGCAAAATCAAATTGTATCAAACTCGAATTAAAGCGGCGGAATTTGAGAAAAATAAATTGATCCAAATCGAAACGACCCAAATCGAAGAGAGAAATGCACAATGGACCGATATGCGAGGTTTTTTCTAAAAATAAGGTGACTCTCCACGGTTCGCGAACTACAATTTTTAATGTGCATGCAAAAATAACAAAACGATGGCGAAAAAAGGGAAGAAGAAAAAAATGTTTGTTTCTTTGCTCCATTCCAAAACAAAAAAAAATAGTAAAAATCAAAACGTTAAAATAATTCAAACGTGATTTGAAATAATGAAATTTTTTAAAAAATATTAAATTAATTAATTAAGATTCAATAAATTATAATAATTTTATTCAGTTATATTAATAATTTAAATATTTTAAATAATATCTAAGTATTATTTAAAACATTTAAATAACTAATCAAAGCGGTTAAAATTTCATAAAAATCAGTTAAGTGATTTAATAAAAAGTGCTCTAAAATTTTACGATCGCGGGCTAAAAAAAATGATAAAAAAATTCATTTTTCAAAATCCTAAACAAACAATTACAATTTTCGATTAATCATCGACAGCTGCCCGGTTTTCAACAAATATTCTTGAATACATTAACTTTCGAAAAATGTGAAATAAAAAATAACAAAAAAAAAAAATTTTTTTTAAACACGTTACGACTTTTGTTCACAGTTTCAAAGTAGAATCCCGCTTGAACGGTTACGAAGTGACAGGAACGGGAAAATTTGGAGCGGTAGTTACGAGCGTGCTTCGTAATCGAACGGCAAAAATCTGAAAGCAATGAGTCGATGAATAATTGATGAATGCACGGGAGTACACTCGGGGCAATTAAATTTAATTAAATTTCAAATAACGACAAGAGTGGCCAAGGGAAGGAGGGGGGGGGGCACCCTGATCGCATCGACGAGGCAAAATCTCGCGGTAACGGACGCAATACACGCATACGGGAGTTACACTTTTGCCTCGTAATTAGTAGTGCCCACCTGCGCGTAAAACAATGGCCGAGGCGACGAAATCACTCTTGCCGGAATAACCGTTGACTCTCCCGATGACAATCTGCATCGACGTGGACGGGACGAAAAAAAAAATAGAAAAAAGAAACAAAAATTCAGAAAAAAATGGGGAGGGGGGGGGGGGAATAAAAATACGCAAAGGGAAAAAAGATCGAATTCGCGACAAATATCGAGTTTAAAATGAAAGAAAAACATGGCGAGGTTTGCAAATATTTTCCTGGTAGCCGATCGGATGCGTGCATCGACGCGATACCATAGTTTTATTCAAATCCATGGAAATTTCTCGTACGGCCAACGATCGGACGTGAAAAAGATAATACGACGGCTAAATTGTTAGACCTCGATTATTTTCGGGGAAAAAAAATCAACTCTACGAGCGACCAAAAATTTTTGGATGAAATTGAAAAAAAAGGTTTCGGTTGGGAAATATTATTCGAGAACGAAAGCTCGCGATGGATTCGAACATCCAATACAATAATAATAATAATAATAATAGATAACTTTAATAGTATGAAACTTTAATAATAATAAATATTAATAATAAAATAATTAATAATAACGAAAATTAATTATAACAAAAATTAATAATAACTAACATTAATAATCAAAAATAGCAACAAAAATTGATCGAAGAAAATCATCGTTAAAAGAGTAAATTACCTACTGTCGCACTGGATGGAAGAACCTACCAAATTTCGAGACAATTTTTTTCGTTCGATATCCAAAAATGATATTCAACGTTTTCAAATAAATAATTAATCAGACATAGTATCTTTAGTGTTTGTCAAGCGTTTCGACAATTGCATTAACGAGTTAATGCAATTGTCGAATCTTCTATGTGCGATGCCTGCACGAAACGGATCTGGAAAGTGGGACGCAAAAGTAAGATGTGAATGACATTTGCCACGAAATATATACGTCACCTAGACAATTCGTATTTTCGGTTTCCAGATGTCGCAACACTGCGGTGTTTCTTAATAAATTAATATATCGGTCCATCAGTCTTTCATGTATCCGGTGACAAGTGAAATATTGCATTGCGGCAGAGTTGATCAAATTAATGAATTCGAAAAAACGGATTTTATTCGCTCATGTATTCGCTGATATATATATATAGGATGCTCACAGTGTTCGATATGTGACTCAGGATTTTTGTGATCTTTTTTCCGATTTTTTAATTCGCGCGTTAATTTTTTCTTTATAAAAATTTTGTGAAGTCAAATCGTGCCAAAAAAATCTGAAAAAATTCTCGAGTGTCTTTCAAAGATAGTACAATAACATAAAAAATCGTAGGCCTAATCGGAGTGGTGACGTGGCAAACCCAGGTCGAATCAGCATGTCCCATATATATTCGACACAGAACGAATACTTTCAATCGAAACCTTCAGCGTCCGCTTCATGATCGTTTAAGGCGAGTTCCTGAATTAGCCAGTTCGAAAAATCGATATTTTGAGGAATTTTTTTCAAGTAAAAAAAATTCAAGTTTAGCGAAATTTTTAGATTATTTTATTACATGTCTGAACATAAGAAAACAATTTTTTCAAAGAAAAATATGAACAGGCAACCGATTTTTATGCACATTGGTGACACTGTTGTTTCCATGCGGGCGTGACAAATGGAGCTCGTAATTTTCATCTGAAACAAAAAAAGACAAAGTTCAATCTTTTTTCGGCGGTGGTCGGTGCCGATTTTTTTTTTCTAAAATCGCATCGTCGGTAAAGCAGAAAAAACTTAAGCAAGTAGCAACTTAAGTAAGCAACTTAAACGTAAGCAAATATCTATTGAAGGCTGAAGACCATTTTGATCCCTGGGTTTGTTGCCGGAAAGCGAGTTTCTCGAGCGACCCGTACGACATAAAAGTTCGAGTAGGCGGAAACTCGAGCGCGCGTCTTATTAGCAGGATCGTAAGCTCGTATCGGTAAAAATGTATATAGCGATAAAATTTGAGGCGACGGTTCGAATATCGGAAAGTTCGAAGCGAGTCACCTTTCGGATAACAGAGGCTTCGTATGATAAAGGAGACTTCGGATAATCGAAGTTCAAATAACTATATTTATATATTTTATTGAAACCGAATTTGACACGCGTTAACAAAGGTAGTTAAAAATTCTTCGAAAATAAGAATTTTCATATAAAAAATCATATACGTCCTCATCCATAGTTCCTACGTGTCTGCAATCCTAGATCTACTTTCGAGACGTACATGCATTCATTATCGACGCATTGTCCTGAATATCTTATAAACTTGGCGCATTCCGTTACACCCTTTTCATCCTACTGTTTTTTTCCTCTTTGTTTTTCACGCGCACGTTTTTTCGAACCCCGGCGTTACGTACCGTCACGTTTTCAGTGCGCGCATTGATTCGATACGGAATTTCCCGGTGTACCAATAATCACGTCGCGATAGTGAGAAATGGAACATATCGGAGAATTTCGACGCGTCGAGAAACGTCTCGGTGAAAATAATGTTTATCTTTTATTTTGTTTGTTTTCATTTTGTTTTAAAAATATTTTTTAAAATAATTTATATATATAATTATTAATATTTTATTATTTAAAACATACATAAATAGAAGAAATGAAAAAACAAAGAATATTTAAAAAATAAAAAAAAATAAACCCAAATAAAATAAAATATGATATAAATATTTTATTCTATTTGGGTTTGTTTTTTTTAATTTTTAAAATATTCTTTATTTTAAATTTCTTTATTTTCTGTATGTTTTTTTAAATATTTTTAAAAATAATTTATATTTATAGTTTCTAATATTTTATTATTTAAAACATACAGAAAACAAAGAAATGAAAAAACAAAGAATATTTAAAAAATAAAAAAAAACAAACCTAAATAAAATAAAATATGATATAAATATTTTATTCTATTCGGGTTTGTTTTTTTTTTTTAAATATTCTTTATTTCTTTATTTCTTTATTTTCTGTATGTT